>JAIXND010000654.1:615927-886061 GCA_023646645.1 Varanus salvator macromaculatus | reverse complement strand
GCTACGCAAGCCCCTTCGCCACGACAAGGCAGTGATCCATGAAGGAGACTTCAAGCTTTACAATTAAATAAATAATGATTTATTTGAATTCTCATCAACATTCTGAGGTGGAGGTTCTTGTGACTCTGATTCAATATTTTAAACATCACTGTACTATTTTTTAATCACACTTTTGGTTGAAAGAGCTGAAAGGTAAATTACAATGTATATTGCAGCTTCTTGTTGTGTTTTAATATTGCAATCCTATATATTTAATTTTGTTTTGTAACTCAGTCAGCTTATGTATAATATTTTGTTGCTCTTTTCTTTGAAGAGCAGCATTAGAGGATTCTCCTGAAAGCAACCAACTGAAAAGTAGTAGGTAGATAAAATTGGAAAGACTGCCCGTATATATGAGCATACTCAGCAAATGCAGCAAGCAAGGAATCTTAACCTTAAGGAAGATGCTATGGTACTATGGCTTAATTTTATTTGCTGTGCTAAAATTCTTCAAACTTTGATCAGATTTCAATCCAGTACACAGGCCTGTATTTTAATACATTTCCAACTGCACACACTCTCCCATTCTCCTTTTATAGGCTGTATATATAATAATTAGCAACTTCCAACACTTTGTTAATGATCTTCATTTATTATGTATGCCCTTTTTGTTTTCTTTATTTTATTAACTTTATTTTTTTAAATTCATAGAAGAAGTAGTCTTGCTCTTCCTCTTAGCTGCAAGACTTTTTGCCAATCAAATAATACACCCAACTCTAAAAGATTTATGTACTGAGTTTCTATGTAAGTTCAGTTTGTTCCAATAGAAATGTATGAGAATTCTGTTTGGGGCTCAGTTAAAAACAAGTCAGATTTTTCCAGTTCAGCCTTCTTGAGTTCATTCCATTGCCCTTGCTGGCATTGACTTGATTTGTACTGAGTTAAGCCAGTATATGGATTTCCAGATTTGTTAAAGGAGGCAACCTGTGCATTTGGGGGATGGAAGTTAGAGCTTGAAATGTGTGTAAATTGTAATTTGCTCAAGTTGTGTTAAAAATCTTAAGTCTTTTGCAAGTGCACATCTGTCCTTGTACAGGGGGTCCAAAATAAGAAGCCTTGGCTGGTCAGTGTGCTGGGGAGTATCTGCTGTCAAAGTGTTGTAAATGACAACTAAGGATATTGAACAGAAGAATCTGCAGATAGGTTAATTTTCTTCTTTGCACTAGCTTGACAACTGTCACATGGTAAGTTATCAAATAATAAAAGCCACAAGAAGATCTTTGCTAATGAAAGGGGGTGGAATATACCTGACTACCTCTGCAGCAAGATCCTCTAGTTTTGGTTGTTTGGACATGACAGGTTTTTTGATAGAGCTAGGAACATATGTAGCCCCAAAATCTGCATATGTCCCCACCCAAATACAAAAACCAAAACCCAGACAACCTAACAAACTAAATGTGTTTTAAAGGGATGCTTTTGTTTTGACATTTGTTAAAGCAGTGTGCTTTTGTAAATGGGGTAGCATATTTGCAAATACCTGCAGCCTTAAGGAGAGGGAAAGGTGAAGGGCACTGAGGATCATCAACTCTAAGACAAACCAACACCACCACCCCCAGCAACTAAAGGATCTCACCACAAAGGGAGCACTACACATGCTAGTGAAGACAGTCTCTTGGCTATTGTGCAACAGCACAATTACAAATGTAGGAAAATGCATTTTCTTTCACCTTCAGAAATGACATGCTAAAAAGCTCCAGAAAAATGCTCTTAAAACAAAAGTGAAACTGGAGAATCACAGTATCATTTAAAGATTCCATAAACAGCCATGAATTGTCCTGAATGCTCAATAATCGCCTTATGTAGAAGGGTCTATTGATCCATAACATTTCCTCCTCCTTGTCCTCCTCCTTTTTTACAGAGAGAGGCCTTTTCATTTCTACATTTTCAAAATATCAAAAAACAAGCCATCCCTTTTTAGATTAAGCATCATCAAGGAGGGGATATATTCCGTTTCAGAAGTTAACAATAGCCTCAGTGTCAAACTTTCCTGTGACGTATTTAAATGTATAAACTGGATAAGAAGAAACAATAACATCTTAGATGTTGCTTAACCCCCAGGTGAGCAGAATGTACTGAAGCCATACTATATTGCATGGCTTCAGTATTAAACTGTTAACATTTGCATCTGTTTTTGCATCGGTACAGTTTGTTTGTTACAAGTAGCTAACTTTTTCCTTCCTATATTTGGGACGATCCTAAATTAAACATATGCTGTTCACTGTGTAATTTACTGTTCAGATGTTTCAGTTTGTTCACTATGTCATGTAGATGTTCACATATGATTTACATAGTCTTGACTAATTAACACATTCCCCATAGATCTCATTTTACCTATTATGTGGAATTTGGTTATCCACACTTGATGTCACAATAGTATTTAGCCACTCACGTATTGTACCATAGAGTCAAGATACGTTGAATCCAAATATAAGTCAAAACAATTTTGACTTAGACTACACGTTTGAATGAACATCCATTTAAAATAAAATGTTGATCCAGTCTCCTCTGCTTAGAAATGGATAATGCTGCAATATCGTCTCTGTCAGAACATCTGGGTTCTTGCTACTTCTTTTTGCACTGGGTTTATTATTACAGGCTGTCCTGTAGGTACTCCCAACTTCTGATATATGATGGGTGGTAACAAGAGGGAGGCCTTCCCAGGAGTGGCACCCTGTTTGTTGAAGGTTGTCCCCCAAAAGACCTATCTGGCACTTATCTTATTATCCTCTTGGTGCCAGCCAGGCAAAGATGCATTCTCCCAAGTTTTTAAACACATTTTCCTTTTATAATATTATATTTCACTTGTATGTTTTATTCTGTTTTTGTAAACTCTCATGCTGAATGGGTATATTTATAATGTTTAATAAAGAATACAATTTTAATAAATATCAGGGAACTGTACAGATTCTGTTTAAGCACCCAGGACTGTCATGTCAATTGGATAGGCTGCTATTCCAGAGCCAGTAGAGTTTCAGCAGGGAAGGTGATGTCACAAAGCTGAAGAAATCCTACAGCTTTGTTGCTGTGTGATTATTGTAGGATTCAAATGGTAAACTAACTGCCTATCTCCTCATTAGGACTTTGATGAATATTTGGAACTAAATATTTTCAGCCTAAAAGAGAAGTTTTGGTGCTCTCCAAATTCTTAATAAATGCTTAATTCTTTCACAGTAATTTGAAGTGTCTTCCTTTTGAAATAATTTTCTGATGTTGGCTTGTCATGTAACCTCTTCCTTTCTTTCTGGAGGATACCTTTTTTGAAGGCTCTGTGGTCTTTTTTAAGAGCATGGAGGGAAAATACTCAGTTTGGAGCCCCAATCACTTGGGGAAGGAAATAGTAGAAACATGGATGAATTTCTGTGGGGCTTGGGAGCATAGGTAAAAAACTTTCACACACCCCTTTTAAGTTCCCTAAAAACAAAAGAAAAACTTTTTTTTTCACTTTAAACAATCTTCAGTAAAAAGAAATCTCCCTGAACCTTAGAAGTTCTTTGCTTTTATAGCAAATTTATAATAATGTCCTGAAATTTTGCCATCTTGTGGATATTGAAGGAAAATCAAGCATCTATGTGTAGCAGTTATTTTCTCAATCCTACATATATGAGGTGTGTTCAGAAAGTAATGAGAATATGTTAAAAATTATTTTCTTGAAAAATTTTACATTATCTCCTTCAAAATATGCACCTTGTGAGTATACACAAAGCTCCCAGTGATTTTTCCATTCTTCATAGCATCCCTGAAAGTCTTCAGGTGGGATGGCATTCAGAGCCTGCGTAGTGGCTCTTTGGACGTTATCCACACTACCAAAATGGTGTCCTTTCAAACCATTCTTCATCTTTGGGAGTATGATAAAGTTGCAAGGAGCCAAGTCAGGACTGTAGGGTGGATGGGGAAGCACCATGATGTGTTTTTCAGCCAAAACCCCTTTTCTGTTCCTTTTTTTGATGAAAAGGGGCGTCCTGATCATTGTTCATCTTCAACACCTTCTCGTCCTTCCTTCAAGGCCTTATGCCATCGGTACAATTGTGCAGATGATAGCACAGCTTCTCCATAAACTTTCCTCACCATTCCCAAAGTTCCTGATGTACTTTTACCCAATGTCATACAAAATTTTATTGCACGTCACTGTTCAAACTCATTTGCATTTTTCTTAATATGAGGCACTTGAACAGAGTGTCACAAAAAAGAATGTCCCAACTCTGACAGGGCTGCAGTGCAACTGTTCATTGTTCTAACATACACCTGGCACTCCACCCCAAGTGACCTTGGCCAGCTTCTCCCTTCACGGAGCCCATCTCAAGTGCAGGGACTTCATTCTCATTACTTTCTGGACACATCTCATAAATGTGGAGATTCCAAGCAGAATCCAGTTGGGCTGCTGCCTGTTAAAAAGAAGTCTCTGATCTCGGTTTCAGAGCGTTCAGCACTCCCAACAGGTTGCTGTCAACAGGGCAGGAGAAATGGAGGGGGCTTTTTGCCTCTCTGTCCTCTGTTTTGAGCTGAGCCCCTCCAAAGGATGTGCACTTATGGGATCAGGGCTGGAGAGGACATCGGATTCTTCTTCATAGCCTCTGTGCATCACACATTATGGGTGCTGTGCCTGCGTAGTGCCTGTTGCTGGGAAAATTGAATAGCTTTTAACAGTTTTCAGCAGGAACTCCACATCCTCTCCCCTCCTAGTATAAAGGGGCCCACCATTTCCCCAGTCAGCTTGTGACCGCCATTCACGGTGCCTCAAGCTCTTTTTGCTCTTGCTGTAACTGCTAGATCTGCTTAGAAGTTCCTTCTTGTCTTTTGTTCTATTTTCACATAAAGTCACTCTGTCCCAGTTTGCCCCATTCCTATTATTCTCTGCCACTTTTTTTCTTCTCCCCCCACCACCCTATCCTCTTCAATAAAAAATATATTTAAAAGAAATAAACCCTTCTTTACATCTTCTCCCAGTTATATGTTAACTGTGTCCTCCTCTCTTTTCTCTCGATGGTGCAGCAGGCAGCCTTTTGTAAGTATTCCCAGTATGGGGCTAAAATGTCCCCCACTGATCTGCACAACCTGTGCCTCTTACATCTTGGAGAAGGCCACAGGACCGATAAGTGTGGCCATTGCCAGTCTTTCACAAGGCAGGCACATAAAAACCATGAGAATCAGCTGTGCAAGATGTTGTGGGGTCAAGCCCTGGTCACCATGAAGCAGGTCTCGGCTGAGGCCAGCTTCTCTGCAGCCATGGGACCGTCTAAACCCCTGCCCACTAAACCATCTGATGGGGGTTCAACCGCTAAGGATGGAAAGTGCTCCTCTAGCCCTCTTCCATATAAGCATAAGGAAAAGAAGCAGCACATTGGATCAGATGACTCCTCGAAGACCAAGTGATCCAAGAAGGACAAGACTGATAAGCCCGAGTGTCAGCATAAGAAACATGACAAGCTGTCACACTCGGAGCTGGCTTCCATCCCAGCCTCAGTCCTGACCTCAGTCCCAATTGAGGCTTCGGATCATCAGTCCCTGATGCAGATGACCCCTCCATCGTCACCTCTGAGGGTTGTGGCTTCACCTTACTTCAGCCCTGATGCTGCTGTGAGAGGCTCTATGTCCGACCGAGAGTTCCGTGAATCTCCTCCTCATCCAGAACTCGAACCACCTGCGATACCTCTGACACCTATGCCGACAGTTCATTCGTCTTCGGAGTGATCACCAAGGGCACCTTGCCCTCTTGCTGCCTCCGGCTCCTCAGCTGTCATGTTGCTGGGTTCCCCTTCATTATGGGGAGTTCGATCCCAATCATTTTGATCATCCTTACCCATGGGACTACTATTCCCTGTATGGATACTACCTGCTTCTGATGCCACGTCCTCACCACTCTACACCACACAGTGTGTCGCGAGATGCTCCATCAACGTCCGCTGCAGCTCTTGCTGACCCCTTGATGTCTCCCGGAGGCTCCTCATCTAGTCTACCCTATGTTTCAGATTCCAACTCAGATGATTCTAAAGAAGTGTCGACATCTCCAGATGTAATCATCTCTACCCAGGACCCCAGATCTCTGGGTGATTCTCAGGGAACATTCTCTGAGTTACTCTCCCACATGACCAAGTCTCTGGAGATTGACGTTCAGCAGCGTATTGATCCAAATCAGGATAACATCTTCGACATCGTCTGTAAGGAAGATTCCTCCTTTATTGCGCTGCCATTTATTACCACCCTTAAGCAAGCGATGACTGATACCGGGCAGCTGCCTAACCATCATCATCTAACCTCCATACGCCTTGAGGTGATACATAAAGTTCGGGAGCAGGATATCCCATTCCTGCTTAATCACCCACAACTGAATTCAATTGTCATCAAATCCTCTCAGGGACGTCAAAATAAGGAGCATTCCACTCTGGTGGATAAGGAGGGCAGGAAGATTGACATGCTGTCTCGCCGCATCTATGCTGCCATGCGACTCACTCTTTGCACCTCGAAGTACAAGGCCACCATGGCCCGTTATCAATTCTTCCGCAGGCAGAAGGTCGAGTTCCTCACTGTATTCCTCCAAGACCAACAAAGAGAACTGGCCCATCTCTTCATCAGGGAGGTGATGCAGCTCTGTAGGCAACAACTCAACACAGCGAGACATCATGTCGACTGTGACTCTCGAGGATTCATCGGTGCCATTGCACTCTGCAGACATGCCTGGTTAAGATCTGGGAATCTTCCTCAGGAAATGAAGCAGCATGGAGAGAACATGCCATTTGATGGTTCCAGCCTATTTAAAGCTAGAACGGATGACAACATCCAAAATGCCCACATTACCGCACGACGGATGGAGACTCTGTCCCAACAGGGACTAAGAGGCCTTGGGACAGATCTCAATAGCGTTACCAGCCTTACCAACCCCCATACCCATCTAGCCACCAGCAGTATGGTCAGAGGCAGCAATGGAAGCATCGGCAGAATGCGCCTTGATTCCATCAGCTCAGGCACTGGTTCAACACTGACAAACGCCTTTGCTGAGGATACACGCAAACCTCTCCTATTATCTAAAACCCACTGCAAAGTTGACTCCCCATCTGGGAGTCCATCCCATCTGATAAGTGGGTTCTTGCCATTGTAGAGCACGGATACAAAATCAAGTTTGAGACCATTGTGCCTGTCGGACCAATCCGTTATATGGTGACCTTTCTGACACTTCGGGATGTGGTATCTCAGTTGCTTCCAAAGGGTGCGATCCATCAAGGTAGTAGCTCCAAAGGACTGCATGGTTTCTACTCTAAGTACTTATCGTACTGAAGCATTATGGTGGTCTACGCCTGATATTGGACTTAACATGGCATCAATAAGTTTATAAAACCCAAAAAATTCCAGGTGATCACACTCCAGAACATTCTTCTGTTGCTCAGGAGAGGGGATTGGTTTGCATCCCTGGACTTAAAGGACTCTTATTTTCATATCGCCATCCATCCTGCTTATAGGTGCATCCTTAGGTTCACCGTTGATTCTGATGTTTTCAAGTACAATGTGCTCCACTTCGGCCTCACTACTGCACCACGGGTGTTCACCAAGTGTATGACTCCTGTTTGTGCCCAGCTTCACCTTCAGGGTTTCCATGTTTACCCCTGCTTGGATGATTAGCTTATAGTCTCCTCTTCTATGGATAAGCACCTAGCCTCCATCCATACAACCTGCTCCCTCCTGGATAGTTTGGGACTATGCATTAATACTGAAAAATCATGCCTCGTTCCTTCTCAGGTTATCAACTTCATCGGAGCTCGGCTAGAGTCGGTATGCACTCGAGACTTCCTACCTCGTGACCAACAAGAGAGACTGATTTCTTCCATTCGGGACTTCACTGTAATACGAGACTCTTCTGCACACTCCATTCAACAGATACTCGGTCATATGGCGTCCATGGTGGTGGTGGGTCTGACCATGAGACTGCAAATGAGACCTTTACAACTTTGGTTCAATCGCAATTTCCAGCCGGACCACAATCGAACCAACCTACTGCTCCATCTTCTGCATGCAGTCCTCCACACTTTTCATTGGTGGATGACTGGTTCCAATCTTTCCTGTGGAATCCTATTCCGTCTGCCTCATCCGACCATTACCGTCTATACCGACACTTCCCTGATGGGATGGAGGTGGGTATTGTGTGTCCCTTTGGACCCAGGGCACCTGGCATGGCCACGAGACTACCAGACATATCAATTTCCTCAAACTGCTGGCAGTCTTCAAAGCACTCTAATCCTTTCAGCCCATCCTCCAGGGTCCCATGATCCAGATAGCATCTGACAATATTGTGACTGTTTTTTACCTGAACAAACAGGTCGGCACGAAGTCAAACTGGTGCATTTTGCACAAAATAGTTTTACAAGCTGTACAACTTGTGGGTACCCACAACAAAGAAGCCAATACCCTCAGCAGATATATGTTGTCAAATCACGAGTGGGAACTGGACCATCAGAAGCTTCATCTGTTTTGGCGTTGGGGCACACTGGACATAGACTTGTTTGCGACTCACAGCAACAGTGTCTGCCCAATGTACTGTTCCCAGGCGGGAATAGGGATAGACTCATTGGGGGATGCCCTCACAGTATCGTGGGAGAACAAATTCTTCTACGTCTTCCCAGCGATACCAGTAGTAACGAAAACAATTGCCAAGATCTGTCAAGATGCTGCTCGCGGAATATGTATCACTCCCTGGTGGCCCCGGCAGCCCTGGTTCCCCACTCTTCTCCAACTGTCTCGCAACCATTTCTTCCACTTACCTCAAGTTCCTCATCTTCTCACTCAACAACATGGTGCCGTTCAACATCCAGATCTATGGTCCCTGAAGCTGATAGTCTGGCTTGTCCATTGACTCTCCATTCTACATCGAGACCAACTCTTTCCCCGGATTCTTCTCATCCCTCACTCTCGGGTTCGAACTCTCCATCTATGTCCTCAGAGCTGTCTCTCTCTACACCTGTATTGACTCAACCTTCATCATTGGTACCAACACCTTCCTCAAATCTGACAGATTTTCATCTGGACATTCAGTTTAATCTCCAATCTGCATTACAACCGGCCACATGCCGTTCTTATAGTGCCAAATGGAAACGTTTCCCCTCCTTTGCTACTACGCATCCTTTTCATTCTGAATCTGCCACCATTGACAATATCCTGCACTTTTTACTCTCACTTCACCAAGGAGGCCTTACACCAACCTCCATTAAGGTGTACATTGCTGCTATTTCACATTTTAGGAAAGGCATTGGAGATTCAACTGTTTTCTCTCATTTTCTTGTTCACTGATTCCTCCGGGGTTTGCAGAATCTCCACCCACCAATCCGAATGGTAGTCCCAACCTGGAGCCTCTCTGTGGTTCTTCAAGCTCTCACCGAACCCCCCCCCCCCCTTTGAGCCTCTAGCTACAACTGATCTTCGCCTTCTTTCATGGAAAACTGCCTTTTTAGTATCAGTTACTTTGGCTAGATGAGCCAGTGAACTTTGTGCTCTCCACATTGATCCTCCATACCTTAACTTCCATAAGGAAAAGATAGTTTTCCGTACCAATCCAGGTTTCCTGCCTAAAGTTGGAACTCCTTTCCATCTGAATCAGGACATTGTTCTGCCAGCCCTTTTTCCAGCTCCATAGACACCAATTGAATGTTCCTTGCATACTCTGGACGTTCGTTGATGCCTAGCTTTCTATTGATCCCTAACCAAATCATTCAGAAAGTCAAAACAACTCTTCGTCAGATACTCCGAACATGACAGGGGCCTGCCAGTCAGTTCTCAGAGATTTTAAAATGGATTGTTGAGACGATTCAACTAGCCTATCATCTTTCCAACTTGGACCTGTCTTACCCCAAAGGGACATTCCACCAGAGCTGTCACTGCTTCCTCGGCTCTCCAAGCAGGGATTCCCCTACAAGACATCTGCAGAGTGGAGACGTGGTCCACTCCGTGCACCTTTGCAAGGCACTACCACCTAGACATCAGGGTCAGAAAGGACTGCTCCTTTGGCTGGTCCATCCTCTCCTCAGTTCTCCAGTGATGACACTGCCCCACCTTCAGGTGTGGTAAGCTTACACCCATAATGTGTGATGCACAGAGGCCTCGAAGAAGAAATACAGGTTACTCACCTATAACTGATGTTCTTTGAGTGGCCATCTGTGCATTCA
The DNA here is from genome assembly GCA_023646645.1 of Varanus salvator macromaculatus. Lineage (NCBI taxonomy): Eukaryota > Metazoa > Chordata > Lepidosauria > Squamata > Varanidae > Varanus > Varanus salvator. The sequence goes on along the minus strand of JAIXND010000654.1, from coordinate 875,877 downwards.
CACAACCCACCCTCTGACCCCACACAGTGTCGGTGACTGGGTATTTGTTTAATTCATTTATTTTGCTAATTGTATACATGTTTTGTTGTCTTCAGGTATACATATTATATGTATCCTCCCTCCCTCCCTCTATTTGTTTGTTTCATTAGTATTGTTGTCTATATGAGTTGATTTTGTTACCAACTCTCTCCACTTGGGGGCGAACAGGCATTCTCCAGCTGACTGGGGAAAGGACGGGCACTCTGCCCCTTTATATTAGGAGTGGGGAGGGTGTGGAGTTCCTGCCAAAAACCATTAAAAGCTGTTCAATTTCCTGGCAACTGCGCAGGCACAGCACCCATAATGTGTGATGCACAGATGGCCACTCAACATCAGTTACACATGAGTAACCTGCCATTTTTTCTGCTAGGGCCGCTCCAAAATGCCCCCTTTAAAGATCTCTGTAAGGTTATCTGAGGCTGCTTTTGTGACCCAAGAAAGCATACACCATGGTTCTTTCCATGGTGACTGCAAAGGGTACAGGGAAAGAGTGAATCTTTAAAACGCTTCAGGAAAGGGAACCCAAAACATCTGACTGACCATGGGGATGCTTTTCAGAGACGAGATTGCTCTCTGCAAGGTTTAGCCTCTAACAATAATAAAGCACTCTTCAACAAATAATAATGGGTTTTTAAAAATAGTCTCTTGTCTCCTCTTTGAGACTCAAAGCATGCAGTGTTATGAACCCAATCCTTCAAGGACACACTTTGGTATTTTAACTCAAAACACACCAAATCATTGAGACTCCTTTATTGCCACAAACCTCATGACAAAAATCTTATGGCTATAGTCTTAAAAAATCAACTGATGACAGTTAGCTATAGGTTCCATAAGTAGTTTTACAGCAATTCAAAGCTAATACCTACAGATATGTCAGAGAACTTTTTATCTTGGTTCCATTGTGATAATTACAGCTCAGAGTACAGGACAAGGGACTCATTGATTTCTCAGGTAAACCTTCCCATGCAGTCAAAACGAGGGTTCTAGAAAAAGACCTGAAAAAATACACACATGCAAAGGATTAAACCAACCTCAGAATCTTCACTGGAACCTCTTCATTTCATGGATCAAACCCTTTTACATGCAAGAGTCAGATCAGGTGTCAAACTTAGTCCAGAGCAATCCCTCATGCCCAAAGCTTCAACAGTCTAATGCCACTTTGGGAACTCCATGCGACATGCAAAACTGAGAGAAGAGTTGAGGCTTCTAAGCACATTCCTTGAATCCTGAGAAGTGGGGGAACTGAGCAGGGTTCTCTCTAAAGTGGCCCTTACCCCTTTGTGTTATCCACAGCTGGGAAAGTGAGGGCAGTCGGGGCCACATGACCACCTCCCAAAAAATGCATGAGGATTCTGGGGTGCTTTTCACATGTGCGCACACACTTTTTTAAAGAGTGAAAAAATAGTGGTAGACTATAACATCACGGTTTGACATGTACACTGTGTGCATGCAGACAAGGGCCCATGCTAAATTTCAACATTGTAGCTCACTGATAACTATTTTTATCTTTTTTTTATGGTGGGGTGAAAGTATCCTTTGCAGTAGAATCCTTGGCGGGGGGGGGGGGGGCTGATGGTGCCCTTATTTTCCTAATTGTGGATACACAGAGACTCTTTTCTAAAAAGTCAGTGCCACAACTGTGGCTCAGCGGACAACTCAGTGCAGACAGGCAGGGAAATAGGCAAACTGACAAGTGCTGGGGAAAAAAACCAGTAATGCTAAATAGTTAAGGCAAAGCTAGACTGTTTTCCAAGCCAAGACTCAGACCTGGCTTGGAAGCATTGCTAGCTAAGGCTGAAAGAACCAGTGAGCTCACGGGATAGAACCCCTTCTGGCTTCTACTGTGTAGCCTTAAGTGGGTCAAGTGGCACCATCATGTCAAAGAAGTAGTTCCTGGTTCAAATTCCAGCAAGTCTGTGTAGGTGTCGTGCCTTCCCAGGCATTTCAACTGTCTCCATAAGATAACTCCCATTTGCAGAACTCAGGTTGTCCTCTTTATTGAGATCAGTTACTGTTTGGGGAGTACAATGTCATTTTGAAAATATTGAAGAATTTCCAGTTCTTAGCAACATTATTCTGTTAAAATAAATGAAAAAGCAACAGATGGTAAAGCGGGAGGGCGGTGGGTACTGATGTTTAAAACAGTAGTATGGTATTACATGTCACTGTGATAGTAGAGTGTTACTTAGTGCTCAGTATTGCTATAGTGGTTGTCATTAATGTTCAGCTGATTTAAGATTGGGTAGATAAATTAATAAGAGATCCATCTTATTGTTTAATAACCTGCCTCACTAGGTGCAACAAAGGAGCACATGATTAAGTTCCTAAGCATTAGACACAAAAGAAAGTAATTGATCTTCACATACAAATGTTACAAGTACCACAATGAGATATTATTAGCATTATGATGGTAATAGTCATAAGGGCAATTATCTGTTCTGGGAATTCTGTTTCTTGCAGAGTGCTTTTGGTTGTACAAAGGAATCAAGATAATATGGCTGTAACTCAGTAATGTATGAGTAGCTGGGTCCGACTATTGGTTCTGGAAGGCAAACACATACCAGGGCAGTTCATGCCAGCAGCAACAATGGGAAAACTCCAGCTGTGTTTGCAATATTTATTTGTTGAAAGATCATTTATGTCTCTTACATTTGGTAAATGTCACACAGTTGAACGTTGCCATTAACTGGTAAATTTTATGATTTTAGAAAGCTTAGCGGGAAATACTAGAAATGTTTGTTTATTGAAGCTTGTGTTTGGAATTTATTTTCATGGCATGATAAATGTATTTTACTAATAGAAATGAGAAAGGGTTGGGACATTGCTGAACAGAGGACTTTGAGAAATTTTTGTAAACATCAGAATTTTATGGCATTTCCATCTGTGTCCCTTCAAATCTTAAGGCTTACTTATAAGTGAATTCTTAAGAATTATCCATACATGTTAATGTTCCATAAGATTTTTGATATACTTTATTGAATTTTACCAATCACATTTAGGTCATTCTCAGTATTCATCAGTTTATTTCTTGGGTTTGGGACATTCACTACATGTATACATTCTTTATAACATAAATAAATTTAAACAAACATAAGGAGAAGTGCATCCTCAGAGCAAGGCTAGTGGAAGAATAATATTTCAAGTTCTTTGGACACAGCCTTAGATTCCTAGGATACAGTAATAGACCATGCCCCAGATGGAGCTGAGAGATATTAAATTCATGAGTGCCAGCCTCAACCATTTAAAAGACTGGGTAAGTCAGAGCCTGAGATTTTTTTCCAATGGGATTCCTTTCTTAATTTTCAGGGTAAAATTTTTCAGAACAGAAATTAGGTCAGGTGAACTATTCTAGTTTAACAGCAGTATTGAAGAGAGAGAGAGAAAAGACACCCCCAAACGTCTATGTCATGTGTTTGTTTTTACTTTCAGGAGCGACTCCTGATGAGCCTTTTGCCCAGGAATGTTGCCATGGAAATGAAGGAAGATTTTCTAAAGCCACCTGAAAGGATTTTCCATAAGATTTACATTCAGAGGCATGATAATGTTAGGTAAGATGGATGTGAGGGTGCAGTATAAGTTAAATCATATTAATGTTTAATATATACATATACATAGTGATGTGTGCAGTGGTTGCTCTTTCTGCTGAGAATGTATCCACACAAAGGGCAGGGTGGTGGTTTTGTCCATGGTTTATTGTATGGAGTAAAGCAATAACTGACTGCAGACATCAAAACAGAGATGAGGTAAAGGTGTGCCCCTCTGAAGATAGGTAAGCCTCCTACCTCTGTGTTGGCCCTCTAGTTGGCTAGCCTTTCTGTCGCAACACCTCATGGGGTGCAGGATGGAACCACACTCATCTGGCTCCTCTCCCAAGCCTCCTCCTGGTACTCGCAAATTCCCTGGTTCTGCCTGAACACCTGCAGATGGCAGTCCTGAGATAAACTTTTCCTCCTCCGCTATCAATATGTCTGTAGGCCTCCTTTTCCCAGGTCTCACTGTCCTCATCCTAAGACTTGGTGTCACCCACGTCCTGAAAGACACACCAAGAACAATGGCCTCTTTCTTTCCCTCATGAGTGCAGCATGTGCTTGTGTTTCCTAGCAAGTGGTGTGCAGAGGAACGCTACCTCTGATACTGGAGATAATGCATATTCATCATGACTACTAGCCATTCATAACCTTATCCTCCATGCTTTACAGGATATTTCTTAAAGTAGCCCAGAAACTGGATCTCATTTGTCATTTGAAATCAAAAGCAGCTTCATGCCATGCCAAGCACCACTTTCAGACAGCTGGTTGCACTGCCCATTGTTTTGTTTTTGGAATTCCCTTGTTTTGGTGGCCATGGTAAATGCTTCCAAAACACAGCCAAACTGTATAATGCAGAGCCTGTTTTCCAGATTTCACCGTTTTTGACAAGCCAAAATTACACTTACATAGTATTTTCTCATATATGAAGGCACATAAAGCATTTCTGTCTTTGCATAATCAAATTGGCCCTTGTTTTAATCTGGTAGGTAGTGATAATAATGTGCACCACTTATATAGGCATCAAAGTGCCCATCTATTTTCTATGTTTAGTGTTGATCTCAGTATAAAAATAATCAGATTCTGAACTAAATTTAATTATTCTTTGATCTTCATAGGACTGTGCTTCTTCCTTCCTTTGTGCTCCCTCCCCCCAAGCTATTTTAATGAAGGCTATCCCAGGTCATTTCCATGCAATTTTATTTTATGGGTAAATGAAACTCCCAATTAGAATTAATTGCAGCTGTTGTTTCCTTTCCAAACAGTGAACCCTCTCAATGATTTGTTTCTTGAAGTCTTTGAACCCAAACTCATGATCTTTTGTGGGGCTTCTGCGCATCACTTACATGTAAAAGGCACAGAGCAAAGAACTCTTATAATCTCTTCTGCTGCCAGAGCTTAAGCTATGAAAAGCATGAAAGCCTCTAAGCACTGTATCAAAAGAGAAAGATCAAGGAGCTCAAAGCTGACATGAAGCTTGGAAGGAAAATAATTGCCCAAGAAGATATGCTATTTTCTTAGGCTGGAGCATGTGTATATTTCGGTATAATTCTGAATGTGCGGGGTGGATATCTTTCAGAAAGTTTTACTTAAAATGATACGCATTAAAACAAATTTGGATTGAAAACATCAGACTTTGGAAACTTGCCAAGAAAAAAAATCACATCAGTTCTCCATTTCTAAAAAGAGGGGAGCTTGAATTAAATTAAATCAAATCAGTTGTATAGAAGTAGAAGGCCTTCTGCACATGGGTAGAGTCTTTCTAAAATAATGACATTACATATTCCAGGATTTGGTTTTGTTATTGCAAATAGTACCTTGGCTGATATAATTTATATGACCTTTTGGAACTCCTTTCCCCTTCCCACACACATATGGGTTTCTGCTTGAGATAATTGATCTTCTAGAGTAGGAGATAGGAGGTTTAGGTAGAAAAATAGTTTGTACAGGAAAATATGGATGCAGCTGTTGGTTCTTTGTTCCTAAAATGCAGGTGGTGATATAGAAAACATTCTCTGCTGATTTTGCCTGTTATATTGGTGCAAAATAATCAGATATCCTGTTAGAAAAAGTTGCTAACTGTAGCTTTAAGCCAAATGTAGTTTATTTGGAAGTAAGTAAAATGCACCCTTTTAGGTTTTGTTGTTAGATTTTTTTCATTTTCCAATGTAACACAGACTAAAAGGTAAAGTAAAGACATTATGTCCAGTCATGCCTGACTCTAGGGGGCAGTGCTCATCTCCGATTCCTAGCCGAGGGAGCCAGCATTTGTCCGCAGACAGTCTCCGTGGTCATGTGGCCAGCATGACTAAACACCGAAGTGCACGGAACACTGTTACGTTCCCACTGAAGTGGTACCTTTTTATCTACTTGCATTTGCATGCTTTCAAACTGCAAGGTTGGCAGGAGCTGGGACAGAGCAACGGGAACTCACTCCATTGTGCAGATTCGAACTGGTGACCTTTTGATCAACCAGCCCAGCAGCACAGCAGTTTAAACCACTGCGCCACCTGCAGTCCCCTTAAACAGGTTATGAGTAGTACGAGTATAATGCATATAAAAAGGTAAAGGTAAAGGTTTCCCCTTGACATTTAGTCCAGTCATGCCTGACTCTAGGGGGCGGTGCTCATCTCCGTTTCCTAGCCGAGGTGGCCGGCATGACTAAACACCAAAGTGCATGGAATGCTGTTACCTGCCCACCAAAGTGGTACCTTTTTATCTACTTCCATTTGCATGCTTTTGAATTGCAAGGTTGGCAGGAGCTGGGACGGAGCAACGGGGACTCACCTCACAGACTATAAACCTACTATTTATTGCCTTTTTATTGGTTCTGATTCCAGAGCCTGACATACCAAAATTAAGAAGGCAAAGCTTTTCTTAGTGTAGAATCATGTATAGAGTTCCACTTACTACATGCCCAGCAACTGTTAATCACATAGATGCATGATCAATAAAGAAATGCTGGCAGCTCTTAAGAGTAAGCCCCATTACTTCTGAATCAACAGGATACCAACTGAGAATAACACCTCATGCATTTAATGGGGTAGAATCTAATCCACAATACCAAATGCCATGGGAAATGTCTTAAAGGATCAATTCTGTGCATGTTTAGTCAAAGAAAATGCCTACAAGTCCCAGCATGCTTCAGCCAGTAGGGCTGGAAGACCTTTGGGAGGTAGGGAAGAGATGCCTCAGGACTCCTGCTGTCCTCCATCATTTGATGGGCACATAGGGACCCAAAAGTAAGAAGCCACAGAGTACGTATAAGCCATCTATGTAATGATGTGTGTTATGAGTACTCTCCTTGTTTGGATATGGTGTGTCTCTAAATTTCTCAATATTTTCTTTTCTTTCTCTAGTATGTAACACTGCCAGCAGGAATTTAATTCTGATCTCATTAATTAAGAGTACCATGTCCAATCTATAAGACTGCTTTGTTGGACTATGTGGTCCTGAGGATAAGACACTGATTTTCAAAAATTCTATGACTGAGTTAACAAAACAAAACTTTATTTGTACAAGAGGAATATTAATTTTAAGATATTCAGCAACTTACTGGAGAATAAAACCATATATTAACTTCTGACTGAGGTATCCCTCTCCCTTCACAAACACTCCTTACTTGCAGATCCTCCTTACTCTCCTGATATACTTTGATCAGTCTTTATTTATCTCAGTTTATTCTTTCCTTCTGCATTCAAGTGTCTATTAGCTTCTATCTTTCACACCCTTATACTTGACAATATTAGGTTTTGATTCTACATAGTCACTTGTATGTCCTCCAAGTATTTTATTTCATTCCCTTTGCTCTTTGTTGTTGTTGTTGTTGTTAGTCGCGAACTCGTGTCCGACCCATCGCGATGCCATGGACAACATTCCTCCAGGCCTTCCTGTCCTCCACCATCTCCTGAGTCCACTCAAGTTCACACCAACTGCCTCAGTTATTCCATCCAGCCACCTCATCCTCTGCCGTCCCCTTCTTCATTTGCCATCTCTTGTTCCCAGCATTAGACTCTTCTCCAGGGAGTCCTTCCTTCTCATTAGGTGGCCAAAGTATTTGAGTTTCATCTTCACTATCTGGCCTTCTAAAGAGCAGTCAAGGTTGACCTCCTCTAGGACTGACCGTTTGATCGCCTTGCAGTCCAAGGGACTCAAAGGAGTCTCCTCCAGCACCACAACTCAAAGGCCTCAATCCTTTTGTGCTCGGCCTTCCTTATGGTCCAGCTTTCACAGCCATACATTGCAACTGGGAAAACCATAGCCTGGACTATACGCACTTTTGTTGGCACTTGTGATGTCTCTGCTTTTTAGTATGCTGTCTAGATTTGCCATAGCTTTCCTCCCCAGGAGCAAGCGTCTTTTAATTTCTTGGCTGCACTCCCCGTCTGCAGTGATCTTGGACCCCAGGAAAATAAAATCTGTCATTACCTCCATTTCTTCCCCATCTATTTGCCAGGAAGTGAGAGGACCGGATGCTATGATCTTAATCATGGCATCTTAATGTTTTCTTAAGGTTGCGTTTCAAACCAAGTTTTGTGCTCTCCTCCTTCACCCGCATCAAGAGGCTCTTTAGTTCCTCTTCACTTTCTGCCATGAGAGTGGTATCATCTGCATATCTGAGGTTGTTGATATTTCTCCCAGCAATCTTAATTCCAACTTGTGATTCATCTCATGATGTGCTCTGCATACACCTTAAATAGGCAGGGTGACAGTATACAGCCTTGCCGAACTCCTTTCTCAATTTTGAACCAATCAGTGGTTCCGTGTCCAGTTCTCACTGTTGCTTCTTGACCCGCATACAGGTTTTTCAAGAGACAGATAAGATGATCTGTTACTCCCATCCCTTTAAGTACTTGCCACAATTTGTTGTGATCCACACTATCAAAGGCTTTAGCATAGTCAATGAAACAGAAGTAGATGTTTTTCTGGAACTCCCAAGCTTTCTCCATGATCCAGCGTATGTTGGCAATTTGATCTGTAGTTCTTCTCCCTCCTCAAAATCCTGCCTGTACTTCTGGTAGTTCTCATTCCACATATTGCTGGAACCTAGCTTGTAGAATTTTGAGCATAACTTTGCTAGCATGTGGAATGAGTACAATGGTGCGGTAGTTTGAACATTCTTTGGCATTGCCCTTCTTTGGGATCGAAATGTAAACTGACCTTTTCCAATCCTGTGGCCACTGTTGAGTTTTCCAAATTTACTGGCATATCGAGTGTAGCACTTTTACTGCATCGTCTTTTAGGATTTTGAATAGCTCAGCTGGAATGCTGTCACCTCCACTAGCTCTGTTGTTGCTCAGACTTCCTAAGGCCCATTTGACTTCACATTCCAGGATGTCTGGCTCGAGGTCAGTGACCACCCTATCGTGGTTATCAGGGACGTTAAGCTCTTTCTTGTATAGTTTTTCTGTGTAATCTTCCCACCTCTTCTTAATCTCTTCTGCCTCTGTTAGGTCCCTGCTATTTTGGTCCTTTTTCATGCCCATCTTTGCATGAAACGTTCCCTTCATATCTCCAGTTTTCTTGAAGAGATCTCTGGTCCTCCCTATTCTATTGTTTTCCTGTGGAATTCTGCATTCAATTGTTTGTATCTTTCTCTTTCTCCCTTGCCTTTCGCTTCCCTTCTTTCCTCAGCTACTTGTAAAGCTTCCTCGGACAGCCATTTTGCTTTCATGCATTTCTTTTTCTTTGGGATGGTTTTAGTTGCTGCCTCTTGTACAATGTTGCGAACCTCAGGCCATAGCTCTTCAGGCACTCTGTCTATCAGATCTAATGCCTTCAATCTATTTGTCACCTCTACTGTATATTCATCAGGGATATGATTTAGGTCATACCTGAGTGGCCTAGTGCTTTTCCCTACTTTCTTCAACTTAAGCCTAAATTTTGCAACCAGAAGTTCATGATCTGAGCCACAGTCAGCTTCTGGTCTAGTTTTTACTGACTGTATAGCGCTTCTCCATCTTTGGCTGCAGAACACATAGTCAATCTGATTTCTATGTTGACCGTCTGGTGATGCCCATGTGTAGAGTCGTCTCTTGGGTTGTTGGAAAAGAGAGTTTGCTATGACCATTGTATTCTCTTGACAAAATTTTATCAGCCTGTGCCCTGCTTCATTTTGTACTCTAAGGCCAAACTTGCCTGTTGATCCGGTTATCTTTTGGCTTCCTACTTTAGCATTCCAATCCCCCATGACGATAAGGACATCATTTTTTGGAGTTAATTCTAGAAGGTGTTGTAGGCCTTCATAGAACTGGTCAACTTCAGCCTCTTCAGCACCAGTGGTTGGGGCATAGACTTGGACTACTGTGATGTTGAATGGTTTGCCTTGGATTCGAACTGAGATCATTCTGTCATTTTGGAGATTGTATCCCAGTACTGCTTTTCCTACTCTTTTATTGACTATAAAGGCTACTCCATTTCTTCTGAAGGATTCTTGTCCGCAGTAGTATACCTGATGGTCATCTGAATTAAATTCATCCATTCCTGTCCATTTTAGTTCACTTTCCTAAGATGTCGATGTTCAGTCTTGTCATCTCTTGTTTGACCACATCCAGCTTGCCTTGATTCATGGACCTTACATTCCAGGTTCCTATGGAATATAGATCTTTGCAGCATCGGACTCTCCTTTTACCACCAGATCCATCTGCAACTGAGTATCCTTTCGGCTTTGACCCAGTCACTTCATTCTTTCTGGCGCTATCAGTACTAGCCCTGTGCTCTTCCCCAGTAGCATATTGGACACCTTCCGACCTGAGGGGCTCATCTTCTGGCATCGTATCTTTTTGCCTTTTGGTACTGTCCATGGGGTTTTCATGGCAAAGATACTGGAGTGGGTTGCCATTTCCTTCTCCAGTGGATTTGGATTGTCAATATACTTGACAATATTAGGTTTTGATTCTACATAGTCACTTGTATGTCCTCCAAGTATTTTATTTCATTCCCTTTGCCCTTATGAATCCCAAATGCCTCCCCACTGCACTATCTAGAATTCTAATGAGAGGGCTACCTCTGCAGATTCTGTAGATTCCTGATTCCAACTTGGACCATTAACTGCTGACAGAGTGATAATTGCTTGCCTTCTCCCTCCCCTCTTTCATCACACAAATCTAAGCTCTGACATACACCCTCACTTATTCCCATTCATCTCCCCCCTTCTGAAACTTACCAACATTTAAAGGAACATGGTCAAATAATTTTAAATCATTATACTGTGTTTATATTGATGTTTTTGTGTTGTTTGGGAGACTCATTTTGGTTTTATGCTGATTAGTATACAAGGGACACATGCTACTGTAACATGAGGCAGGGATTTTCTGGACTGTGACTCAGTTAAGATAATCTTTTGTATTTTGTTTAGAAACTGTTCTGTGTAAGACTAACACCAAAGATTACAGTCTGGTCTTCCTGTGTCATGCAAACCTGCCTACTCACTTAGGTACAACTACAGTCATAAAAAAAAATCACATGAGGAAATACATTGTTTCCACAGGGAAATGTAAAGAGACAAGATTGTAAAAAGAGTTGAGCAGACAATGTTTAGAAAGAAAGCATTTCTTTTTAATTGATCTATTCATGCTTGTTCCTCAGACTTTAAAAACCAACATCCTTGGTATCTCCGTATAAGTTACACAGTTGGGTTTTAAACAGAGGCAATAACATTGAACAAATAATAAATTACACAAAATTGTATCTTGATAGTTGAGAGGATAAACCTAGAAAGATGAACTTTATTAACCTCTCTGCAGGGCTTTTTTGCTTAAGCTTATAAAATACTGGGTTCATTGTACATATGTTAAGATTTTTTAAATCTCTGATTTCTTCCATCAGAGAGCTTTTGTTTAGCAAAACAAAGAGAGTTGAGATCTCATAGAGCTAGAACTACATGCTGTTAATTGTCTCTAGCAATGTTTGCTCTGGCCTGCTTCTTCTCTGCAGCACATACTCACCTGGGAGAGAATATAGCAGTATATGGGGTGGAAGGGGGGAGACACATGCTTAACCCTTTTATTGCCTGCTTTACCCCTGACATTTCCTCCTATTAGTTTCCCCTAAAGGGTTCCAGACATGTGTTTGCAAGATAAACATGCAGTTGGAACACCAGTAGGACAAAAGAGTCCAGAGGTTGGATCAGATAACAGTGGTGTCAGGCAGGGAAAAGGTTAAGCAGCCTTCCATTAGCATTTCTGTGCTGCAGATCACTCCTTCCTTTGCATGCTTGCGGAAGCTAATATTGCACATTCTAACATGTAACTTGACCCTTAATCAGCAAGCCCAACTTTCCTTTCTGCAAGTGTCCTACATTCTTATCTCTGTGGGAAAGACTGCTGTTCAGCAGTATAGGGTACCCATTGTGTTGACACAGGCCTCTATCAGGTGTTAGGCCTCTATCAGGGCCTTGAGTAAAACCACTGAGATCTTGCTGTTTAATTAAGGCAGCTGTGGCTCATTTGTCCCTCAGGGATGTGAAATGAGAATAGGCCCGTGGGGGAGAGGAACCAATGAAGAACAGTTAGGGATCTGTGTCTCTGAGAAAGAGTGGTCTACATTCAAAGAGATAATGGAGGCAGAGGTGTGTTATTACTGGGGAAAATGGGCAAGCATACCAAAATGCAAGGAGGCAGACATTTTAAGATTTTTACTTTTTTGAATTGTAAACCTTTAGTGAAATTTTGAAGCCTAATTTTAAAGTTCCCTTTTTATGCAAAACCTCTTAGCTTTAGAAGTGATCAGGATAGCAGGAGATCAAGGAGTTTGATCTAGCTGTGTTTAAGCTGTGCTTGACTTTTAGGGGGTCCTGCCCATCCCACAACTATTTGTCAGAAGATGCGAAAGTTAAGTTCAAATTCCCCCTAACTCCCTTCAACATTTTGACTGTGTTCTCTGAGTTTGGCCTTGTGGGTGGATAATGCCTACCCAAAATTCAAAAGCAATATCTTTAAGCCTCAACTACTTTTTTAGCCCAGGTAAACTTTCAAATTGGAGAATAATTCTTGGTTTCCTCACCCCTGAAAGCTATCCTTCTTCGTCGTGGCCTCTGTGCATCACACACATGGGTGCTGCGCCTGCGCAGTGCCTCTGGCCGGAGATTGCAAGCTAACGGTTTTTTTAGGCGGGAAAGCTCCGCTCCCCTCCCCCCTTAGACCTATATAAGAGCGGAGCGTCCGCCATTTTGTTCAGTCTTTGCGACCGCCGTTCACTGTGCCTCGTGCCGCTTCGCTCTCGCTCTGACTATCTGTTCGTTAGCTCTTCGAGATTCTCCCAGTTTTTTGCCTCGTCGCTGTTCGTGTAGTTTCTTCGCCTTCTTGTTGATTCTGTCTTATTCTTTCTTCTTTTTCTATAAAAAAAAAAAAAAAAAACAAAAATATATACTTACCCTCTGCACTATCTTCTTTTCTTCTTTTCCAACGATGGCGCAGCGGGCGGCCTTCCGCAAGTGCGCGGAGTGTGGGTCGAAGATGTCGCCTACCGACCCGCACGAACTATGCCTCCTCTGCCTCGGTGAGGGGCATAGAACCGATAAATGCGCACATTGCTTGGCGTTTTCCAAGCAAGCTCGGAAAAACCGAGAAAATCGCCTTCGCAGGCTGTTATGGGATCGGGCTCTCATGCAGTCCGACCCCGTGGTGACTGCTGCGAAATCGGCTCCTTCTGTGGCCCAGCAACGGCGTCCTTCGGACGAAGGCGCCTCGTCGGTGATGGCTCCTCCCTCTTCTCCTAAGAAAAAGTCAGAGAAACGGAAACATTCTGACTCTTCGAAGTCGAGCGGCCACAAGAAGGCTAAAAAAGATAAGCCCTTAAAGCCTTCTAAGCGCCCGAAAGAACCCGAGCGCCCACGGCACCGAGATTCGGGTTCATCAGCGCCATCGGTACTGGGCCCAACTTCGGTACCGACACCACCCGACGCTGTGCTTCAGGAGGCCATGAGGGTTACCCCGCAAGGGTCCCCTAGACGTGTGATCGACCGTCCTCCAGATCCACTCCCTACCCTTCCAAGGGATTCTATCTCGGATGGAGAGATACGGGACTCCCCTACACAGGCGAGATCCCCCACACCGATGCCTTCGGCTGCAGCGGATGTCGTATTGTCTCCACCTCGAGGCCGTCGGAGCCGGTCTGCTGAGAGGCCGATAGACAGCTGGTACCGACAACCGTATCAGCATTGGCCCGATCCTTATTCCGTGGGGTACTACCCGGCCCCTCGGGGTCGTTCTCCACCTCCTCGGGACTGTTCTCGTCCCAGGGACCCGAGACGGGACTCACCGGTACCGTCCAGGCACGACAGCAGCCGTTCTCAGTCGCCGCCTGAATCCTCCTCATCGGCTCAACCATACTACATGGCCGATTCCGACGATTCTGAGATCGACTCGACCTCTCCCGAGGCCGTCATTTCCACTCAGGACCCAGCCTCACCGGATGAGTCCCATGGATCATTCGCGGACCTGATGGGTCGGTTGGTTCAGGCCTTGGAGATCGACTCTGTCCAACGTCCGGGCCCGTCGTCGGACAGGATTTATGATGTTGTTTGGGGAGAACAGTCTACATCTATTGTTCTCCCCCTTATAACAACTCTCAAGCAGGCTATGACCCAACCTTGGGACCTGGCCTCCCATCCCCAACCTACATCGAGGAGGTATGAGACGATGTATCGGGTTCGGGAGGAGGACATCCCCTTCCTCCTCAAACACCCGAAGCCGAATTCGATCGTCGTCGAATCCTCCCAGGGTAGGGAGGCCAGAGGCCACACCGCGCCGCGAGACAAAGAGGGGAGGAAGATTGACTCTCTCGCCCGCAGAGTCTACGCGGCGGCAGGACTGGGGCTCCGCATCTCGAATTACGAGGCGACGTTGGCGCGCTATCAATACTTTCTAATGCAGCGCCTCCACAACGTCGCCTCGACCCTGCCGGACCATCAGGGAGATGTGGCCAAGGTTTTGCTGAAGGAGGCCATGCAAGTGGCCATTCAGCAGTTGTCCACAGCACGCCATCATATGGACACGAACTCGAGGGCCCTCGTCGGTGCCGTGTCCCTTAGGAGGCACGCTTGGCTTCGAAACTGCCACTTCCCCGACAAAACCAAGCGTCGCATCGAGGACATGCCCTTCGATGGGTCCGGGCTGTTCCATTCCAGGACCGACCACAAATTGAAGAAGCTGCATGAGTCGCGTATGACGGCGCGCCGGATGGAGCTACCACCCCAGACCCGGCGTAAGTGGCAGTGGAACCGCCCTACTTATAGACAGCCCTTCCAGGCTAGGCAGCAGCCCCAGCAGAGACAACAACTGCAACAGCGTCGCCGTCAGCAGCCTCAACAACGCTACCAGCAAGCTCGGCGCCGATTCGATGTGGACAGGCGCCAGCGCTGACGGGACGGGCGAACCTCTCCGCTTTCCTATCCAACTCCCACCCCCCTCTCAGGTGAGGGTCGGCTGCGAAGCCGGCTCCCCATTTGGGAGTCCATTACATCTGACAAGTGGGTGTTGTCCATCATTCAGCATGGCTATAGGATTGAATTCGATACCGTCCCTCCATCGAGCCCGATAAAGTTTACATCGTGTTCACTGGTTTTGCTCGACGAGATACAACAACTTTTATCTAAAGGGGCTATTCGTCGATTATCCCCTCTGGACGGGCTTCATGGATTCTATTCTAGGTATTTTACAGTCCCGAAACGGGACGGTGGTCTCCGGCCAATTCTGGACTTGCGTCCTCTCAATCGTTTTATTCCAACCAAAAAGTTCCGGATGACCACTCTTCAAAATATCCTGCCATTGCTGCGGAAAGAGGACTGGTTCGCCTCCATTGACCTGAAGGATGCGTACTTTCACGTCTCAATCCATCCAGCCTGTAGACACTTCCTTCGCTTCGCTGTTGAATCCGACCTTTATGAATTCATGGTATTGCCCTTTGGACTGGCTACGGCACCTCGGGTGTTTACTAAGTGCATGGCCCCGGTATGTGCCTACCTCTGCCTCCAGGGCGTCCAGATCTACCCATACCTGGATGATTGGCTCCTGGTTTCCCAGTCTAGAGACGATCTCCTTCGTTCTATCAATTTGACGTGCTCCCTGTTGGACAACTTGGGCCTTCGTATTAATACGGAAAAATCATTTCTTGTTCCGACACAGATACTTACCTTCATCGGAGCTCGTCTGGATTCGACGCTGGAAAGAGCCTTCCTCCCCCGCGACCGACAAGATACGATGATTCGACATATTCTTCGGATTCGTCGCGATGGCACGGTACCGGCACGTGCTCTCAAAACCCTGCTTGGCCACATGTCAGCGTCGGTCACTGTGGTGCCTTATGCCAGGCTTCGCCTACGGCCACTACAACTACTGTTCATCAAGTCCTTCAATCTGCAGTGCTATCCACAGTCGAAGCCGGTTCGAATCCCATCCTCGGTTCTCCAGTCACTCCTTTGGTGGACCTCCGCGGCGAACCTGTCTGTGGGAATGCCCTTTCGACAACCACCTCCATCGGTGACGGTTACGACCGACGCGTCCCGCTTGGGCTGGGGAGCGATTTGCAATGGCATTCGAACTCAGGGCATGTGGAATCGTTCCGAATCCAAGGAGCACATCAATCTTCTGGAGCTCTTGGCAGTGTTCAAAGCAATCCGTTCCTTCGAGGATGTGCTTCGCCATCGTGTTGTTCAGATAACGTCAGACAATATGACAACGGTCTTTTATCTGAACAAGCAAGGGGGAACCAAGTCTCCAGCTTTGGTCAGACTTTCACTTCGGATTTGGGACTGGTGCATCCCGAAGGGAATTACCCTGATAGCGGTTCATTTAGCGGGTGTGGACAATACCCAGGTGGATTTCCTCAGCCGCCACATGCTTCTCTCCCACGAATGGGAATTACATCCTCGGATATACAGTCAGCTTTTTCGTCTTTGGGGAACCCCGGACGTGGACTTGTTCGCTACCCAGCACAACAGGGTATGCGACCTCTTTTGCTCGAGGGCAGGGATCGGCCTCGGATCCCTAGGGGACGCCTTCATGATCTCTTGGAACCGTCTCCATGTCTATGCCTTCCCACCGATTCCACTGATAACGAAAGCGGTAGCGAAGATGACCTGCGACACCCCATTGGGAATCCTAATCACCCCTTGGTGGCCATGCCAGCCTTGGTTCGCCACGCTTCTTTCCGTCTCCCACGGGGAATTTCGTCGCCTTCCGCTGCTTCCGGATCTCATAACTCAGCAGGACGGAACCGTACGCCATCCAGACCTGCTCACGTTGAACCTGACGGCCTGGCGGATTTGATAGCTCCTGTGCCCTTATCGGTACCGTCAGCACCTTTGTCTTTGCCGGCCTCGGCTACCTCTTCGACATCAGTCCGTAATTTGTCGAATCCGACGGGCTTGGATCCGTCCATCCAGCTTATCCTGGATTCATCATTGAAGCCTTCTACACGAAGGTCTTACTCAGCAAAATGGCATCGTTTTTCCATCTTCGCTGATTCTCACTCTTTCTCTCCACTGGAATCGTCTGTGCCTCAGATTCTTCAATTTTTGCTAGAACTTCATCGCTCTGGGCTTAAGCCATCTTCGATCAAGGTTTACACCGCTGCGATTTCCCACCATCGAGGGATGATCGAGGGGCTTCCGGTATTCTCTCAACCGCTCATCAAGAGATTTCTGAAAGGACTTCATAATATCACTCCTGTCATAAGACCTTTTATGCCAACCTGGAGTCTTTCGGTAGTTCTTCAGGCCTTGACTAGAGCCCCATTTGAACCTTTGGCTACAATTGATCTTAGGCTGGTGTCTTGGAAGACTGCATTTCTGGTGGCCGTCACTTCAGCGAGGAGAGCCATCGAGCTCTGTGCGCTCCGTATCGACCCACCATACTTGAACTTTCACAAGGAGAAAGTTGTCTTGCGACTTGACCCTTCCTTTCTACCGAAAGTTTCAACTTCTTTCCATTTGGGACAAGACATCGTTCTTCCAGCCTTTTTTCCGTCGCCTACAACCCCTCTTGAGCGATCACTGCATTCTCTCGATGTTCGGCGTTCCCTGGCCTTCTATCGATCCAGAACAGAATCCATTCGGCATACGAACAGACTTTTTGTTAAATATTCCACAGTGAATCAGGGAACCCCTGTTTCTTCACAGCGTTTAGCGAAATGGATAGTAAATACCATCACTTTGTCATATCAACTCGCCAAACTCGATTTGCCTGTGGCTCCTCGAAGTCACTCGACCCGAGCAGTTGCTGCTTCTTCTGCATTCGCATCAGGTGTGTCCCTCGAGGACGTCTGTAAGGCTGCTACGTGGGCGACTCCTTGCACCTTTGCAAGACATTACCGCCTTGATGTTCGAGCCAGACGAGACTGCTCCTTTGGAAGAGCTGTTCTTTCATCGGTCTTGCAGTAAGGACACCTTTCCCACCTCCTTTTCTGGTAAGCTTGGCATTCTACTCATGTGTGTGATGCACAGAGGCCACGACGAAGAAAGGTAGGTTGCTCACCTGTAACCGATGTTCTTCGAGTGGCCATCTGTGCAGTCACACAACCCGCCCGCCGGCCCCACTCGGTGTTGGTAGGTGGACCTTATCGGTACTGATGTATATTTTTTGTTGTCGGTACCGACCCTTTTTTTCACCTGTTCACTAGGTTAACTTCTTGACAGGGAACGTACGTTCGGTCGCAATAGACTGAACAAAATGGCGGACGCTCCGCTCTTATATAGGTCTAGGGGGGAGGGGAGCGGAGCTTTCCCGCCTAAAAAAACCGTTAGCTTGCAATCTCCGGCCAGAGGCACTGCGCAGGCGCAGCACCCATGTGTGTGACTGCACAGATGGCCACTCGAAGAACATCAGTTACAGGTGAGCAACCTACCTTTACTAGTACCATCACAAGTTTGCACACCCTTTTCTTATCCTGAATCACAGAATAGTTGAGTTGCTGGGAGAGCCCACAACTTTCCTAGATGATTAGTTCCATTGTTTTACTGCTCTAACAGTCAGGAGGTACTTTCTGATGATTGATCTTGAGCTCGTTATGCTGTGTCTTGCACTCTGGGATGAATAGGTAGAGATCTGGCTTCTTTCTTTGTGGAAACCTTTCAAGTACTTGAAGATAGTCAATACCCTACAGGGCTTTGTTTCCAGTCCCCAAATCATCCTTGTTGCCCTTCTCTGAAGACTTTGCAGCCTTGCATCTTTCCTAAACAGTGGTTCCCAGTAATCCACAGTATTCCAGATGAGACCTAACCAGTGCCAAGTAGAAGGGAACTACTACTTCATATGATTTGGAAATGATGATGTTACATCATACAGCCCAAACCAGCCACTTCTGGTGATCCATGTGGGGACAAATGACATAGCCAGGCAGGGTGTGGTCAGGATCACCAGGGAGTTCGATTCCTTGGAGAAGAAACTAAGGGACCTAAAGGCCCAAGTAACCTTCTCATCTATCTTACCAGTCTGGGAATTTGGTACAGGCAGGGATAGGAGGGTTGCCGAGGTGAACGACTGGCTTAGGATGTGGTGCCAGAAGGAACACTTCAGGTTCCTTGACTATGACACCTGGTTTCTTGCCAATGGACTTCTGGCAAGGGACAGATTGCACCTCATGAGGATGGGGGAAAGGTCCTTTGGAGATGCTCTAGCAAGCTTTGTCTGGAAGACTTTAAACTGGGGGGTGGGTTCAGGCCCCCCAGAAACTTGTCCCCACTGGACAAGTGTGGGAAGAGGATCAGAGCTCTTGGACCAGGGTTTTAGAGGTACTGCAGGGACTGACAGGACTCCTATGAAGAGAGGGCCAGTATCAGGGAAGATGGGAGGAAGGAGGAGGCTGGGGACTCCAAGGAAAGGAAGCTGTGGGAAAGGAGTTGAGGTGCATGTACACCAATGCTAGGAGCATGGGTAATAAGCAGGAAGAGCTTGAAGCTCTCCTGGGAATAGGAGGGTATGACCTGGTGGGGATCACGGAAAATTGGTGGGATGAAAGGCAAGACTGGAATGTAAACATAGGGGATATCACTTGTTTAGAAAGGACAGGAAGGGGAAAAGGAGTGGGGGTGTACCTTTATATGTCAGAGAAGGGATAGGATGCAATGAGATAGAATGCAGCACAGATGGGGATTTGGTAGAGGCGGTCTGAGTGAAACTAAGGGGTTTTGACAGGGAAAGAGATTTGACAGTGGGGGTATGTTATTGCCCTCCTGGTCAACTTGAGACCCTGGATGATGTCCTGACAGATCAGATTCTAAGGTTATCTCAGGAGAGAGACACAGTAATTATGGGATATTTCAATCTCCCGGATATTAGTTGGGAGAGTCACTCAGCGGTGACAGCCAGGTCATGTCACTTCCTAGAAGCTATAGAGGGAGGGTTTTTCACACAGGGTTCAAGAGGTGATGGGGAGCAGGGGGAACATCCTTGACTTGGTCTTGACCAACAGGAAGGACCTGATAGATGAGGTACAGATTAGGGGAGCTCTGCATGTGAGTGATCACTCCATCCTTTGCTTTGAGATCAGGGGAATGGGGACGTGCAGCATGGCGAGCACTAGAAGCTGGGACTTCAAGAGGGCCAACTGTAGGCCAGACTGGGGAGAGTCTCCTAGGATAGATTACTGGAAGGCAGCTGAGGAGGGGTGGATAGCACACAAAAGGGAGGTTTTGGAGGCACAAGCCTTGACGATACCTCTAGTTAGTAAGGCAGGGAGGCGAAGAAGAGTGCCACCATGGATGTGAAAGGAGGTGGATAGAGGGATTAGACGAAAGAGGAACCTCCATAGGAAATGGGTACTGGGGCAAATAGAGAAAAGGGTATACTGAGAGGAGGAGGCCCGTTGCAGAAGGATTCTTCGCAAGGCTAAGGCTATTTACGAGCTGAGACTTGCAAAGAATATCAAGAGCAACAAGAAGGACTTCTTTCAGCATGTAAATAGGAAGAGGAAGGGGAGACAAGTGGTGGGATCACTAAATAAGGAAGAAGGAGATCCAGTGATGGATACGAGGGAACAGGCACAGATGCTAAATGACTATTTTGCCTCTGTGTTCTCCCCAAAGCAGGACGGGGGAGATCCACATGGGAGATTAGATGAGGCTGGGGACTTAGGACCACCGATCAGAGTCACCCCCCTAGACGTCAAGGGGTTCCTCAGGGCACTGGACATTACAAAGGTGCCAGGCCCTGACGGGTTGCACCTGGGAGTACTTAGAGAGTTGGCTGGGGTTCTCGCATGCACACTGGCCTCCATTTTTGAGGCCTTGTGGAGAACGGGTGAAGTTACAGAGGACTGGAGGGTGGCGTAAGTGGTCCCGAATTTCAAAAAGCATAGTAGAAGGGACATGGGGAATTACAGACCAGTTAGCCTGACAGCCATTGTAGGAAAAACAATGGAAAGGCTCCTAATAGCGAGAGATCTAGTGATGCTAGATAGGAAAGGGAGGCTGGCAGTCACACAACACGGTTTCCGCAATAACAGGTCCTGCCAGACAAACCTTGTGGACAAGGCTTCAAGGTGGCTAGATGGAGGGGATGCAGTGGATGTAGTTTACCTGGATTTCAGCAAGGCCTTTGACAAAGTGCCCCATGATATCCTGGTCGAGAAACAGGAGTTTTGGGATAGACCAGTGCACTTCCTGATGGATTAGGGCATGGTTGACTGACCAAAAGCAGAGGGTAACCATCCGTGGGGAATCACTGGGATGGCGGCCAGTGGCAAACGGCGTCCTCCAGGACTGTCTTGGGGCCGATCCTGTTTAATCGTTTCATCAATGACATGGAAGAAGGGGTGAACAGTCTGCTGATAAAATTTGCAGACAGTACTAAAACTGGGGCAGTGGCCACAACTGAGGAGCATGTACTCCAGATCCAAAAGGATCTGGACAGACTATGGAAGTGGGTAGGAGACAACAGGATGGCGTTCAGTGTGGATAAGTGCAAGGTCTTGCACTTGGGGCATAGGAATGGGTGTCATAAGTACATGTTAGGGGACAAGATGCTGGAGAGCAGCACTTGGGAAAGCGATCTCAGGGTGCTGGTTGACTGCAGGCTAAACATGAGTCAGCAGTGTGATGCGGTGGTCAAGAGGGCAAATGCCACCCTTGGTTGCATAGCCAGAAGTGTGGCTTCTAGATCAAGAGAGGTATTACTACCATTCTGTACAACTCTGGTGCGCCTGCAACTGGAGTATTGTGTTCAGTTTTTGACCCCTCATTACAGGAAGGATGTAGCCAGGTTAAAGTCAGTGCAGTGTAGGGCCACAAGATTGGTGGCCGGTTTGTAGGGGAAGCCGTATGAGTTGAGATTGAGGGAACTGGGTCTCTTCAGCCTGGAGAAGAGGAAACTCAGAGGGGATCTGTTGGTGAAACACAGGTATGTGAGGGGGTGTCACATGGAGGTGGGTAGAGACCTGTTCTCACCTGCAGAGGAGGGCAAGACATGCTCCAACGGAGCAAATCTCAGAGAACCGAGGTTCAATTTATATGTCAGGTAGTAATTCCTGAGAGTTAGGACCCCAAGGGTATGGAATGGGCTTCCACGGGAGGTGGTTGAGGCCCAATCAGTGAGGATGTTCAAAGATAGGCTGCACATACACATGATGGACATGTTGTGAGTGGAGCCGGCTGGAGCCAGGGATCAGACTAGATGGCCCAGGAGGCCCCTTCTGACTCTTTTTCTATGTTTCTAGTTAGTTTACCAATCAGGATATCATGAGGTGCTTTATCAAACTTTTTGGTGAAGTCGATATATGTCCACAGCATTCCTACAATCCATCAAGGAGGTTACTCAGTCAAAAAAAGAAAAGAAATGTGTCCGGAGCAGAAAGTATTCCTTTTTGCACAATCTGCACCCCCCGCCCCACTCACCCAAATAAGACTAGTGAAAGCAGCTGCAGCCACTTGGCCCATCAGTTTTGTTGCTTTATGCTGCTGCCTCTGATCACTGCCATAAGTGTACTAGACTGTGTGGTGTCAGCCTCACTGTGTCCTCAGGAGTCCATAAGCTCTTGTACTGTCATGCTGAGTTTTTACACTCTTCTGGCAGAGGCACTGTGGGAGCAAAGAGGGGGTAGCATGTGTGAGGGTTTATGGGAAATGTAGAATTTAGGGAGGGACAAGAGAATATGTTCTAGCCCAGGATAAGGTCAGACACCTGTGGAGATATATGGCTGTCACACAGTATGCTAAATACAACCACATCAATTTTCAGCAACGTAGGCTGTTATAATCAAACTCTAGCATATTCCCAGAACTTTCTTCGGTCTACTCCCAGGTAAATGAGTAAAGACTACAAATTAAGTAAAGCGTGTTGCATTCATGCCCATCCTTAAATTTCACCCGTGTTTCCATAAAGAAATATGTTAAATTAAGATGACCTGTTAATCTCTGGTAAAGTATCCTACATTCTTCTTTCTTTTTGCAGTATATTGTTTGCAGACATCGTGGGATTCACCAGCCTGGCATCACAATGTACTGCTCAAGAATTGGTGAAACTTCTGAATGAACTCTTTGGGAAGTTTGATGAATTAGCTACCGTAAGCATGCCTTTTTCCTTTTCAATATAATTTGAATTGATTTGTGAATTATATCTAGTGTCTTTGTCAGTGGGAGGAATTGTACCTAGTATAGACATGAAACAGACTGATTGCCAATCTTGTTCCCATTATAAGGTCCATAAATCATCATACATTCCTAAAGTTTGTGTTAGTGGATTTATAATACTGGGTTTAAGCAATCCATTGGAGCTGTAAAATGTAAATGGTAAGAAAAAGAAACCAAACCTGGCATTTTGAGAATGATTCATCACCAGTTGTATCAACATCATTAGCTTCAGAAGGAGATATTGACAAAATGCAACAACAATTAAAAACTAGTTGTGTATCATGCATAGAAATACGAATGTTGAACTCATAGTATAGGGTTAGGGTTAGGTTATAACCAAACATAAACATTCCTGATACTGAGCATTCAGTTCGTCTTGAATCTCTTGTGAGTGGGTACTTCATTTGCTCATGAGTGATGTTCAACCTGTTCTGAAAGGGATTGCACTTCCCTTGAAGAATCAGAATGCAGTTCAGAGTATTCTTAGATCCAGCATACACATTGGAGGTATAAGGGGCCACAGTGGCATGTAAACACCCTTTATCAACTTAGAAGGAGATAGCAACTATGATCTTGAACAGAGAAGAGACAGTGTAGCTACAGTTATGCAGGCTTTTATAACCTCCTGTTTAGATTAGTGAAATGCTTTGTATAGCAGGTAGCCTTTTAAAATGGTTTGGAAAGTAGGGCAATGAGACAGGAATAGGCAGATACGATCATATTATGCCAGTGCTTTATGCTCTACACTAGCGGCTAGTCCATTTCTAGACCAAATTTAAAGGGTTGGCATTTGCCTCCAGATTCCCAATCCACTTGGGACCAGGCTAGCTGAAGAATTTTTCCTTGTGAAAAATCCTCCCCAAACCCTACAATTATCCTCCTCTTGGTTCCCCTACAAATGAGGTATTGTGTGTGCCTACTAAGGAGAGGGTAGTAACATCTCAGTTGTGGAATGTTTTTTGCAGGAAGACCTGTATTGTGGCCATTTTGGTGACAGGTTAAGACATTTTTATTTTTTCTCTGGCTTCGTAGAGACCTCCTGACGTGTGAATTTTAGAAATTGTGTTGATTTATTTATTTTTTTAGATCTTTGCATTGCTGTGTTTTTTTAAATCTTGGTTAATACTTTATTTTATTCTGTTTTAAACTTAAAGTGTATTATATCTGTTTTGCTATAATATTGTATTTTATGGTTTTAAGCTTGGCCTTGTAAACTTTGTGGAGAACTTTGATTGATAAGAATAATGGAAATGTCACTGCAGCAGAGCTTCTAAGGACAATGAGTTCTGTGGAAGAGCTTCTCTAAGAAATTTCTCAGTGGGGGACCAGACTCAAAAGTTCATTCTAGGAACACCAAAAATACAATGACTTGAGGCACAGCCAGTTTGACATAAAACAAAGGATTCAGTGGCTTAGTTCCTAGAAAGAACAAGCATTTTGCAACAGGATGCTTGGTTGAATTGAGTCTGACTAATCAAGTTTGACAAAGTTAGACTTCCATGAGACAAGTAGACAGAGGTTCACAAAACTAAAAGGAACATAAAAACACAAGAAAAGCTATGCTGGATCAGACCAAAGGTCCATCTAGTCCAGCATTCTGTACACATGGCAGCAACCATTTGCTATAGGATCATCCAAGCAGAATGGGTACAAGACCTCCTTCGTCGTGGCCTCTGTGCATCATACATATGGGTGCTGGCCAGAAAGATTCAAAAGCTTAATGGTTTTGGCAGAAACTCCGCAGCCCTCCACCCCATGGTATAAAAGGGCGGAGTGCCCACTATTTCCTCAGTCTTCTTGCGACCGCCTTTCGCTGTGCCTTGAGCCTTTCGTCTCTCAGTTTGTATACGTTTATTCAAGTTTTTTTCTCCCTGTTAGAAATGTTCTTCTCAATTTCCCCCTTTTCCCTGTTCAAAAAAAAAAAAAATACTCCTCTTTCTATCTTCTTTGCTATCATCTTGTTCTTCCTCGATGGCTCAGCGTGCGGCTTTTCCGCAAGTGCTCTCAGTGTGGGTCCAAAATGTCCCCATTGCCAGGCCTTTACCAAGCAGGCGAAGAGAAATTGAGAGAATCGCCTGCGCAAACTCTTGTGGGACCAAGCCCTGCTCCAATCTGACCAACTGGTGGGCAAATCTGTTTCTCCATCCTCCGCTTCCACCATACCTCTGCCCCACCTGTTGACTGATGGTGCCAGAGGGTCAACACTCCTCTTCATCCCCGCACAAACAAATGGAGAAGAGGAAGCATAGCGGATCCAACAAGTCCTCAGGCCATAAGAAGCCTAAGAAGGACAAGACAGAGAAGTCAGCTCGTAAGACTAAGAAACCGGATCATCACAGGCACCATGATTTGAGTTCATCTGCCCTGTCAGTTCTGACAACTGTCTCAGTACCGATGCCGACCAGACCGGCCCTGCAGTTGGCCATGCAAGTGACCCCGCCTGGGTCTCCCAGATGGATCACATCTTCGGTCCAGTCCTCCCATGAGCAACGGGACATTCCCTTGTCACTTTCCATCTGGGAGTCCATCACATCTGATCAGTGGGTTTTTATCCATGATACAGCATGGATACAGAATTGAGTTTGATACCATGCCCCCGCTGGGACCGATCTGTTTTATGCCTTACTTATCAGTTCTTGTTGACGAAGTCCAGCAACCTTTTCATAAAGAAGCGATTCAACAGCTTTCACGCTCCTAGGGACTCCATGGATTCTACTCAACATATTTCACTATCCATAAGCATGATGACAGTCTTCATCTGATTCTGGACCTATGTGGCATCAATAGGTTCATCAAGACCACAAAATTTCAGATGACTACCCTCCAAAATATCCTTCTGTTGCATAGGAGAGAGGATTGGTTCGCTTCTCTGGACTTGAAAGATGCCTATTTTTCACATTACCATTCACCTGTCTCACAGGGGTCTTCTTCTGTTCACAGTCGGTTCCAACCTGTTTGAGTACAATGTCTTGCCGTTTGGACTGGCTACTGCCCCCTGGGTTTTTACGAAATGTATGGCCCCAGTGTGCACGCACCTTCGGCTCCAAGGGATTCAAGTATACCCCTACCTGGATGACTGTCTGATCGTCTTCCTGTCTAAGGAAGGCCTTCGGTCAGCACTTCAAACTACTTGTACCCTTTTGGACCAGTTGGGACTATGCATTAACCATGAGAAGTCGTGCCTTGTTTCCTCATAGGTCATCGACTTCATTGCAACCCGTCTCGATTCCACGCTGCCAAAAGCTTTTCTCCCACAGAGTCGGCAAGACAATCTATGTTCATTGATCTGTCGAATCCACATGGACACAGCTGTTCCAGCACTCTTGGTGCAGAAACTTCTCAGCCACATGGCCTCTACAGTCGCTACAGTTCCCCATGCCAGGCTACGGATGAGACCACTCCAGTTGTGGTGCAACGGACTGTTTCAGCCCCAGCGAGACTCACCTCACTGACTCCTCCGCCTTCCGACCTCCATCCTCTGGACTCTATCGTGGTGGACTATGTGCCACAATCTGGCCATAGGCTTCCCATTTCGTCCACCTCACCCAAGCCTGACCCTGTTTACTGATGCTTCCCTTACCTGGTGGGGAGCCCAGTGTGCTGGCCTTCATACACAGGGCACCTGGGATCACCATGAGTCCGCCAGACACATCAATTACCTCAAACTCCTGGTGGTCTTCAAAGCCCTTCGATCATTCGAGGACACTCTCCAGCAACACGTTGTGCAAGTTGCCTCCAACAACATTGTTGCTGTATAAACAAGGTGAGACGAAGTCCGCCCCCTTGGCCCGCCTGGCGATGCAACTGTGGAACTGGTGCATCCCCAGGGAGATAATCCTCCTCATGGTTCACCTGGCCGGTACCGACAATGAGGAGACCAACGCCCTCAGCAGGCAGATGTCAACGACTCACAAATGGGAACTGGATTGTCCGACCTGCCACCGCCTCTTTCAGACCTTGGGCCCTCCAGACATATACCTGTTTGCCACCCACACGTACAAGGTGTGCGGGATGTTCTGCTCCCGTGCCGGCATTGGCCCGGGATCGACAGGAGATGCACTCATGATCCCTTGGTCCTAGCCAAGATCGTCTACATCAGTGCCACGGGAATCCTGATCACCCCCTGGTTGCCCCGTCAACCATTGTTCCCTCCTCTTTTCCGCCTATCCAGCAGCACCTTTCTCTGCCTGCTCCTCATATGTCATCTAATAACTCAACAGGACGGAGCTGTTCGTCACCCGGATCTTCCCTCACTCAGTCTAACTGCCTGGCTCATTCGATGAACTACGGGGTCCATTCGGTACCAGCGGATTCAGGGACTCTTCCACTTGTCCATCACTATTCAGATACAGCTTCCATTTCCTCGATTCCGATAGACTTCGCATCAAATCCAAGCACTCTCGATCCTGATAGTCAATTTATTCCCCAGTCTGCTGTAAGACCTGCAACTCATCATTCTTATGCGGCCAAATGGAAACACTTCACATTCTTTGCTGAATCCAACAGTTTTACCACTTCTTTGATTTCTTCTCATACCCTCATACATCAATTCCTCAAGGGTTTACAGAACCTTCAACCACCACTTCGTCCAGTTATTCCTACCTGGAGCCTCTCGGTTGTTCTCCAGGCACTCACCCGAGCTCCTTTTGAGCCCCTGGCAACTACTGACTTACGCCTCTTTTCTTCAAAGACTGCCTTTCTCGTCGCGGTGATGTCTGCCAGAAGGGATAGTGAACTCTGCGCACTTAGGATAGATCCTCCTTACCTGAACTTTCATAAGGAGAAAGTCATTCTACGCACTGATCCGGCCTTCTTACCCAAGGTTGTGTCTCCTTTCCATATTAACCAGGACATTGTCTTACCGACCTTTTTCCCTAAGCCCGCTACACCAGTTGAATTGTTGTTGCATTCTCTCGCCATTCATCGCTGCCTTGCCTTCTACTGGTCTTGCATGGAGTTTTTCCATAAATCTAACCGCCCCTTTGTTAAATACTCGGACTATGATAAGGGCTCCCCTGTTGGTTCGCAGACACTTTCAAAGTGGATCATACAGACCATCGAGCTAGCGTATCAGCTTGCCAAGCTTGACTTACCTGTCATGCCCTGAGGGCATTCCATGAGTGCGGTAGCTGCCTCCTCTTTTTGCCGCTGGCATTCCGATCCAGGACATTGCAAGGCTGCCACTTGGACTACTCCTTGCACCTTTGCCAGGCATTACCGCTTTGATGTGCATGCCAGACATGACTGCTCCTTTGGTCGGGCAGTCCTTTCTTCTTTCCTTCAATGATTACACCACCCACCTCCGGGTCTCGTAAGCTTGCAAATCACCCATATGTGTGATGCACAGAGGCCACGACAAAGAAAAGCAGTTGCTCACCTGTAACTGTCGTTGTTTGAGTGGCCATCTGTGCATTCACACAACCCACCAGCTGGCCCCGCTCAGTGTCGGTGAATGGTTGTATACAGTACAGTTTCCTTCTTGATACCGGTCCCGTTAGTGCTTTCTTTCTTTACGGTTCAGCAGGTTTCCTGCAATATCTCTCACTCCGGCAATGGGGTGAACAATCGGTCTCCAGTAGACTGAGGAAATAGAGGGCTCTGCGCCCTTTTATACCATGGCGGGGGGAGGGGTGCAGAGTTCCCGCCAAAACCGTTAAACTTTGGAATCTTTCCGGCCAGAGGCACTGTGCAGGCGCAGCACCCATATGTGTGAATGCACAGATGGCAACTCGAAGAACGACAGTTACAGGTGAGCAACCTGCCTTTCTCCTGCTCAAGCTCATCAACTGGAGCAAGAAGACACTTGGAGCTACAGAGACAGTTTCTCATGCTTTTCTTCTTGCTTGCTTGCTAGTTGCGAAGTCGCATCTGACCCATCGCAACCCCACGGACAACAGTTCCCCAGACCTTCCTGTCCTCCACCATCCCCCAGAGTCCACTTAAGCTCACACCGACTGCTTCAGTGACTCCATCTAGCCACCTCATCTTCTGCTGTACCCTTCTTTTGCTGTCAACTGTTCCCAGCATTAGGCTCTTCTCCAGAGAGTCCTTCCTTCTCATTAGGTGGCCAAAGTATTTTAGTTTTATTTCCACTCTATAGTTGCTTCTGCCTATCTGAACCGCCCTCTGCTATTGGTTTCAATAAAAGAGCAACTATGTGCCTGCAATGCAGCTCTACTGAAAAGAACTGCTCTCAAAATTGACTCCAATGTGTGAGCTCAGGTTAATACATCTGAGAACTCCTGTATGCATTGGATGGTTTTGCAGTTTGCATTTATGACCTGGCTCATCTTAGTGAACAGTGTCATGATTTGTTCTCTGTGTGGGATTTTCAGTTGATGCTTATATAGAATTATTATCCTTAAAATATAGAATTTTAGCATTTGCCCTCTTCTTCTGTAATATGGGATGCTGATCCACTATTTTAGCATTCAGTACCGGTTTTTCTGTAATACCAAAAAAAAAAAAAAAAAGATGAAAAGGGATTAAAAAAAACTTTGGTTGCAGCAAAGACAATACTATAATCATGTCCCTTGTACTTTGATGAAAAATGCAATGCTCCTTTACAAGGTGCTCAGTTTGCTGATCACAACACTTACTTGGAAATCTTTTATTAGTCCAGAAACATAGACTGTACTGGTTAAATTAGGCATGTGAAAGAATGGGAACAAAATGGAATGAATAATTGGTTGGGAATATTTATGGGCCATACTGGGTCAGACCAAGGGGCCATCTCATCTAGCATCCTGTTCACATGGTGGTCAACCATGTGCCTACAGGATCCCACAAGCATGTAACGAGTGCAACAGCACTCTCCTCCCTATGTTCCACGGCAACTGGTGTACACAGGCACATGGCTTTAACACTGGAGGTAGTATATAGCTATCTGGATTAATAGCCATTGGTAGATTTCGTCATAAATTTATCCAGTACCATCAAAATTGGTGGCCATCATCTTGTAGAAATGAATTCCGTAATTTAACTATGCGCTGGGTGAAGAATTACTTCCTTTTATGTGTCCTAAATCTCCCACCAATCAGCTTCATGCGGGGACCTGGGTTCTAGTACTATGGGGAAGGGAGAAAGATGTCTCCCTGTCTACCTTTTCTGAACCCATGCATTATACTGTATACTTCTATCATGTCTCACCTTAGTTTTTCTCCCCCTAAGCTAAACAGTGTCAGCTGTTGGAACCATTCCTCTTAGTGTAGTTGCTCCAACCCCTGATAATGTTAGTTGCCCTTTTTACACTTTTTCAAACCTGACAATATCCTTTTTAGTTGCAGCAACCAGAACTGCACATAATACTCTTAAGTGCAGTCATACTATATATAAATGTATGTATAACATTGTACAGTATAACATTGACAGGTTTATTTTCAGTGCCTTTCCTAATAATGCCTAATAGCAAGTTTGCCTTTTTCACAGTAGCTGCACAATGGGTCAGCTTTTTCCATTGAGCTTTCCACCACTATGATCCCATTAGCTGATATATGAGGTTGAGATTCCTTGCCCAACATGCATTGCTTTAGATTTGCTTATAGTGAAGCTATTTGCCATTTTGATATTCACTCTCCCAGTCTAGAGAGATAATTTTGGAGCTCCCACAGACTTTTCCAATCTAAACCATCCTGAATAGCTTGGTGTCATTAGTAAACTTGGCGGCTTCACTGCTCACTCCTAATTCCAGATCATTTATGAATCAGTTGAAAAGCATTGGTCCCAACATGGATCCCTGTGGAACCCCATTGTTTATAACCCTCTATTGAAAGAAATTACTGTGTATTCATTCTTTAACCAGTCACTGATGTATAAGAGGCTCTCCCTTCTTAGTCCATAACTGCTGAGTTTACTCAGTAGTCTTCAGGTAGAGACTTATTATGGTAGTGATAGTGGTGCTGCTATTATTATTATTATTATTATTATTATTGACATTTTCTAAGTGTAGTACAAAGATTAAATGCAAATATAGTACCTGCCTGCGGACTGACAATCCAATAAACAGAATACAAAAGGTGAATGGGATGTGGAGGGAACAGGAAAAAAGTAAATTTAGACATTATTTTTTCATAAAATTACATAATTTTAAATGCAGTGGTAACTGATGAAGATTCTGGGGAAATGATAATATAGAATGGTGATGTGTGCTATGCATAGCTACTCCTCAGAAAGGAATGATGGAGTCATTTAGCTATCACTTGGTAAAATAAACATCTCCTCTCACAATAAATTATTTATGTATATTAGGGACATATTTGCAAACATGCATTGATGGACCTGCACAGCTTCCTTAAGAACCCCTAAAAACTGCATTCTCCTTGTGGAAATTAGCTACATCCTCTACAAGACTGGTTCTTAAGATCCAAATGAGGTTGCATACATGTGCAGACAGTACATTCTATAGGGGAAGAAAGAGACTGAGATGAGGACACAAGGAGAAAATTGGATAATGCAGGTCCCTAACAGTCATTGGAGTTGGAAAAGGAAGGGGATATGGCAGCAGGAGAGGAGTAGTGGGAGCATATTGGAGGGGAAATTAAGGCAGTAGGGAGAATCTGATCTGGCTACTGGCAGCATTCACTTGCTTCAGTCTGCAGGGCTGTTCTTCTGGTCCCTTTGTTCTATGATATTTTCCCATCAACTTATTTCTTATTATGATCTAGTCCCTCTTACATTCCTCTTCCACAGAACTCTTTCCCACCTGGTGATTTCTTTTTCTGTTCTGCAACCTGTTTTTGCTTCTTCTTTCCAGTCTCTCAGGTCCAAAATAGACTGGATATGTAGGTGTATCTTGCCCTGACATCCTTTCCTCTCTCCCCCAAGAATCAGCCTCAGGAGGCTGAACATATGAAGTGAAATGGCAGGGAAAGGACTACTTAACCCTCCCTTTCCTAACTGACCTGCCCTTTAAAATCACTATAACCACCCTAAAAAGCTTTTCTCCTTGACAGAAGAAAGATATGCACACTGTCTTTTCTAGTACTTTTTGTCTCAGTTCCAGATGTTGAAGGACTATTTTCTTATTCAAGGAATGCCTGTTCTAAATCCCTGTGCCCATAGCCTGTGTACATAATCTTTTGCTCTCGCAAGCACTAATTATTCTCTAATGGTATCCACTGCTGCCCCTTCATGGATCACTGCCTTGTCATGGCGAAGGGGCTTGCATTGCTCAATGAAGCTATGAGCAATGCCGTGCAGGGTCACCCAAGACGGACAGGTCATAGCAGAGAGCTCTGACAAAACGTGATCCACTGGAGATGGAAATGGCAACCCACTCCAGTATCTTTGCCATGAAAACCCTATGGACAGTACCAAAAGGCAAAAAGATATGACGCCAGAAGATGGGTCTATACCCCAACCACTGGTGCTGAAGAGGCTGAAGTTGACTGGTTCTGTGAAGGCCTACAACACCTTCTAGAATTAACACCAAAAAATGATGTCCTTATCATCATGGGGGATTGGAATGCTAAAGTAGGAAGCCAAAAGATAACTGGATTAACAGGCAAGCTTGGCCTTGGAGTACAAAATGAAGCAGGGCAAAGTCTGGCAGAATTTTGTCAAGACAACACACTGGTCATAGCAAACACTCTTTTCCAACAACCCAAGAGACGACTCTACACATGGACATCACCAGATGGTCAACACAGAAATCAGATTGACTATGTGTTCTGCAGCCAAAGATGGAGAAGCTCTATCCATTCAGTAAAATCTAGACCAGGAGCTGACTGTGGCTCAGATCATGAGCTTCTTGTTGCAAAATTTAGGCTTAAGTTGAAGAAAGTAGGGAAAAGCACTAGGCCACTCAGGTATGACCTAAATCATATTCCTAATGAATAAACAGTAGAGGTGATAAATAGATTTAAGGAATTAGATCTGATAGACAGAATGCCTGAAGAACTATGGATGGAGGTTCGCAACATTGTACAAGAGGTAGCAACTAAAACCATCCCAAAAAAAAAGAAATGCAAGAAAGCAAAATGGCTGTCTGAGGAAGCTTAGGAGAAATACCAACAACCTCAGATATGTAGATGATACCACTCTAATGGCAGAAAGTGAAGAACTAATGAACTTCTTGATGTGGATGAAGGAGGAGAGTGCAAAAGTTGGCTTGAAACTCAACATTAAGAAAAGTAAGATCATGGCATTCAGTCCTATCATTTTCTGGCAAATAGATGGGGAAGAAATGGAGGTATTGACAAAATTAATTTTCCTGGGCTCCAAAATCACCACAGAAGGGGACTGCAGCCAAGAAATTAAAAGATGTTTGCTCCTGGGGAGGAAAGCTATGGCAAATCTAGACTGCATACTAAGAAGCAGAGACATCATCCTGCTGACAAAAGTGCATATAATTTCCCAGTTGCAATGTATGGCTCTGAAAGTTGGACCATAAGGAAGGCTGAGCACCAACGAATTGAGGCCTTTGAATTGTGGTGCTGGAGGAGACTCCTGAGAGTCCCTTGGACTGCAAGACGATCAAACCGGTCAGTCCTAGAGGAAATCAACCCTCAGTGCTCTTTAGAAGGCCAGATAGTGAAGATGAAACTCAAATAATTTGGCCACCTGATGGGAAGGAAAGACTCACTGGAGAAGAGCCTAATGCTGGGAACAATAGACGGCAAAAGAAGAAGGGGGCGGCAGAGAATGAGGTTGCTAGATGGAGTCACTGAAGCAATCGGCGTGAGCTTGAGTGGACTCCGGGGGATGGTGAAGGACAGGAAGGCATAGAGGAATGTTGTCCATGGGGTTGCGATGCGTCGGACACGACTTTGCGACTAACAACAACAACATCCACTCTTGTG
This sequence comes from Varanus salvator macromaculatus, assembly GCA_023646645.1. Lineage (NCBI taxonomy): Eukaryota > Metazoa > Chordata > Lepidosauria > Squamata > Varanidae > Varanus > Varanus salvator. Next base: position 841,948 of record JAIXND010000654.1, on the reverse strand, counting down.
ATTTGGTAGTTCTATTATTTTATGCTGTTATCTGTGAACTCTAATTCTTTTGGTAGCAGGTAAGATTTTATATGTGCATGGCAAAATACTGCAAGTTTTTGGTAGTATTTTTCATTTCTCTGTTAGCAGAAATGAATGTTTTCTGCTTTATCCATATAACATTTTTATGTGGGAATTAACTTCCTCATCTGCTCAGACAAACTGTTCAGACTTGCATATGCTTGGCTAGATAGACAGCTATCTGACATCAGAGTTGTTATGGTAGATTCCTGACCATTTGTGGTGGAACATTCTATACTGGAATAACATTTGTTTTACTTTTCTGTTAATTTTCCCATTTTTCTGCAAGGTCTTTCTTTTTTAGAAATTTGTACTCAGTATCATTGCAACAATCACGCTTCCATTATCCAGCTAAATTTAACTCAGTGGAGTTTTGCTGGGAATTCAGCTGAAGCTTTTTGTCTGCAAAAGGAAATGGCCTGAAAGGTAAATTCTTCCAATTATTTCTGCAGGCTGTAAATTCCAGGAAGGGTCATTCCTATGGAAAGTAATGCTGGGGGCCAGGCCCCAGTGCACGGTGGTTTGTGAAAGAATGTAGTACCTCTGCCTCACAGGCAATTTTTTTTAAGGTTATAGAAAACATAGAAACATAGAAAAAGAGCGAGTCAGAAGGGGCCTCCCGGGCCATCTAGTCTGACCTCCGGCACCAGCCGGCTCTGCTCATGACATGCCCACCATGTGCATGTCCAGCCTGTCTTTGAACACCCTCACCGATGGGGCCTCAACGACCTCCCGTGGAAGCCCATTCCACGCCCTCGGGGTCCTAACTGTCAGGAAGTGCTTCCTGGCATCCAAATTGAACCTTGGCTCCCTGAGCTTTGCTCCATTGGAGCGCATCCTGCCTTCCTCTGCAGGGGAGAACAGGCCTCTCCCCATCTCCATGTGACAGCCCCTCACATACCTGTATATTGCCAACATATCCCCTCTGAGTCTCCTCTTCTCCAAGCTGAAGAGACCCAGTTCCCTCAGTCTTGCCTCATATGGCATCCCCTACAAACCAGCCACCATCCCTGTGGCCCTACGCTGCACTGACTCCAACCTGGCTATGTCCTTTCTGTAATGAGGGGCCCAAAACTGAACACAATACTCCAGTTGCGGGCGCACCAGAGTCGTGTTGAGTGGTAGTAATACCTCTCTTGATCTAGAAGCCACACTTCTGGCTATGCAGCCAAGGGTGGCATTTGCCCTCTTGACCACCGCATCACACTGCTGACTCATGTTTAGCCTGCGGTCAACCAGTACCCCAAAGTCCCTTTCACAAGTGCTGCTCTCCAGCCACTTGTCACCTAACCTGTACTTATGACAGCTATTCTTATGCCCCAAGTGCAAGACCTTGCACTTATCCACATTGAACGCCATCCTGTTGCCTCATGCCCACTTCCATAGTCTGTGCTGATCCTTTTGGATCTGGTGTATCTGCTCCTCAGTTGTGGCCACTGCTCCAGTTTTAGTGTCGTCTGCGAATTTGATCAGCAGACTGTTCACCCCTTCTTCCATGTCGTTAATGAAAAGATTAAACAGGATCGGCCCCAGGACAGAGCCCTGGGGGACCCGCTTGTCACTGGCTGCCATCCCGATGATTCCCCGCTAATGGTTACCTTCTGCTTTTGGTCAGTCAACCATGCCCTAATCCACCGGACAGTGCTTTGGTCTATCCCAAAACTCCTCAGTTTCTCCACCAGGATATCATGGGGCACTTTGTCAAAGGCCTTGCTGAAATCTAGGTATACCACATCCACTGCATCCCCTCCATCTAGCCATCTTGAAACCTTGTCATAGAATTCCACAAGGTTTGTCTGGCAGGACCTGTTTTTGCGGAAGGTGTGTTGTGTGGCTGTCAGCCTCCCTTCCCTATCTAGCATCACTAGATCTCTCTCTATTATGAGCCTTTCCATTGTTTTTCCTACAATGGATGTAAGGCTAACCAGTCTATAATTCCCCATGTCCTTCCTACTACCCTTTTTGAAAATTGGGACCACCAATGCCACCCTCCAGTCCTCTGGAACTTCACCCGTTCTCCACGAGGCCTCAAAAATGGAGGCCAGCGGGCATGAGACAACCCCTGCCAACTCTCTAAGTACTCTCGGGTGTAACCTGTCAGGGCCTGGCGCCTTTGTAATGTCCAATGCCCTGAAGAGCCCCTCGACTTCAAGGGGGGTGACTCTAATCTCTGCTCCTAAATCCCCAGCCTCATCTAATCTCCTATACGGATATCCTCCATCCTGCTTTGGGGAGAACACAGAGGCAAAATAGTCATTTAGCATCTGTGCCTGTTCCCTCATGTCAGTCACTGGATCTCCTTCCTCCTTATTTAGTGGTCCCACCACTTGTCTCCCCTTCCTTTTCCTATTTACATGCTGAAAGAAGCCCTTTTTATTGCTCTTGATATTCTTGGCAAGTCTCAGCTCGTAATCAGGCTTAGCCTTGCGAAGAATCCTTCTGCAATGGGCCTCCTCCTCCTGGTATACCCTTTTGTCTATTTCCCCCAGTACCCATTTCCTATGGAGGCTCCTCTTTCGTCTAGTCCCCCTAACCACCTCCTTTCTCATCCATGGCGGCACTCTCCTCCGCCTCCCCACCTTACTGACTAGAGGTATCCTCAGGGCTTGCGCCTGCAAAACCTCCCTTTTGAGTGCCATCCACCCCTCCTCAACTCGCTTACCTTCCAGTAACCTATCCCAGGGGACTTTCCCCCGTCTGGCCTTCAGTTGGCCAAAGTTGGCCCTCTTGAAGTCCCAGCTTCTAGTGCTCGCCCTGCTGCACGGCCCCAGTCCCCTGATCTCAAAGCAAAGGATGGAGTGATCACTCACATCCAGAGCTCCCCTAATCTGTACTTCATCTATCAGCTCCTCCCTATTGGTCAAGACCAAGTCCAGGATGTTTCCCCCCCCCTCGTTGCCTCTCGGACCCTCTGGGTGAAAAACCCACCCTCTAGAGCTTCTAGGAAGCGACGTGACCTGGCTGTCACCGCCGAGTGAGTCTCCCAAGTAATATCCGGGAGATTGAAATCCCCCATAATTACTGTGTCTCTCCCCCGAGATATCCTTAGAATCTGGCCTGTCAGGACATCATCCAGGGTCTCAAGTTGACCTGGAGGGCGATAACATACCCCCACTGTCAGGTCTCTTTCCCTGTCAAAACCCCTAAGTTTCACCCAGACTGCCTCTACCGAATCCCCATCTGAGCTGCATTCTATCTCACTGCATCCTATCTCACTGCATCCTATCCCTTCCCTGACATATAAAGCCACACCCCCACCTCTCTTTCCCTTCCTGTCCTTTCTAAAAAGGTGATACCCTTCTATGTTTACATTCCAGACTTGCCTTTCATCCCACCAAGTTTCTGTGATTCCCACCAGATCATATCCTCCTATTCCCAGGAGAGCTTCAAGCTCTTCCTGCTTATTACCCATGTTCCTAGCATTGGTGTACATGCACCTCAACTCCTTCCCACCGCTTCCTTTCTTTGGAGTGCCCAGCATCCTCCTTCCTCCCATCCTCCCTGGTACCTGGCCCCTCTCTGTAGAAGTCCTGTCAGTCCCTGCAGTATCTCTAAAGCCCTGCTCCCAGAGCCCCGATCCTCCCCGCACATTTGTCCAGTGCAGACACGTTACTGGGGGGCCTGAACCCACCCCCCACTGGCTCAGTTTAAAGTCTTCTGGATGAAGCTCGCTAGAGCATCTCCAAAGGACCTTTTCCCTATCCTCGTGAGGTGTAACCCATCCCTTGCCAGAAGTCCATTGGCAAGAAAACGAGTGCCGTGGTCAAGGAACCCAAAGCGTTGCTTCTGGCACCACACCCTAAGCCAGTCGTTCACCTCAGAGGCCCTCCTGTCCCTTCCTGGCCCAAATCCCCGGACAGGTAAGATTGACGAGAAGGCCACTTGGGCCTTCAGCTCCCTGAGTTTCTTCCCCAAGGCCAAAAAGTCCCTGGTGTTCCCGACCACCCCCTGCCTGGCCACGTCGTTTGTGCCCACATGGATCACCAGGAGTGGCTGCTGACCCCCGGAGCAAACAAGACGCTCCACTCTGTCCTTCACATGCCGGATGCGTGCGCCCGGCAGGCAGCAAACCTCCCTTGTCTCAAGGCTGGGGCGGCACACCGCCGCCTCAGTGCCCCTCAGCAGGGAGTCCCCAACAACAATCACCCGCCGTCGTACCTTCTCGGTGCTGGTGGGTAGCCGTGCCCTGGTCCTCGCCTCTCCTGCAGTGGCTCCCTTGCCTCCTGATGTCCCAGGCTGGGGGTCCTGCTGGTCCCCCGAGGCCTTGTCAGCCCCAGCCTCCCCAAGTGGAGAGAACCTGTTTCCCAGCTCCAGATTGGTGCCAGGAGAAGGAGGAGGCCGTGCTGGCCTCCTCCTCCTGTGGGTGACATACCTCCATGTCTCTGCAGCTGCTCCTCCCATGGTCTCTCCCTCAACCCTCTGTCCAGAGGGGGGCTGCTCCGGGGGGGCCCGGAAAGCTCTCTCGGCCCTCAGGCACCTCACCTCCTCTTCTAGCAGGGTCACCATCTTGCACCGAGGGCAAGTGTATCCCTGCCTCTCCTGGGGGAGAAGGGCGAACATTTCGCAGCTCTCGCAGCAGACAGCAACACCCATGACTCCCGCCAAGGCCATCTCCTGGTCTGCCATCTGTAACCCTTCCGAGACCTTACCTTGGTCCCCTGCCTTGTTAGTCCTGCAGTTCCTCTCACTCGCCCAGTTCTCCCAGGCAAAAACCCCACTTGCACACACACACAAGGAGAAAATAAACTTAAATTTAAATTGGAAGAAAAGACAAAGCACAACAAAGCAAAGCGCAAACAAAACAAAACAAAACCACACAAACAAAACAAAAAAAACAAACAAACAATCAAACAAACAAACAACCCTCTGTGTCTCAGGGCAGGGAGTCTCTGGACCACCCGGACCGCAGCTCAGGGACGCAGACGAGGGACGACGCCCGAGCTTGGCCCTCTCAGTCCCTCAGGCCAGTGGACCCCCCCCTGCTTCCCCCTGGCTGCTCTAGCTCTCTGGCCCACCCCCTCCCTCTCTGCTACTCCTGGACCTCTGCTCCCACCTGCCCAGCTCCTACCTTGCCTTCGCCAGTCCCCTGGCCACTCAGCGCTCTCTCCCAGCCTGTGCCTCTGCTGCTCTGCCGCTCTGCCAAGAGGCCAGAGCCAAAAGGGCTTGCAGTGGCTGAGCTTGGCCTTATCAGTCCCTCAGGCCAGTGGCCCTGCCCCCTCAGGCCAGTGGCCCTGTTATAGCTGCTGTGTGTGAAAATTGCCTGCTGGGGAGACAACTGCCCTCCTTGCCCCTCCCAGTCTGGGACTTATAAAAGTGAACATATGACCACTTGTCAGTACTAATCTATCTGTACAGATGTGCTGCACTGCATACGCTGCTATCATGCCCAAACATGGCCATTGATGACAAGCTGGGAAAGGCTGATGCAGAGTATGCCTGAAATCTGTTAAGGACATCTTTTTTAAAAAGTAATATTTGTTGTGATTTTATTATGTTTATATTATCTTAAGCCTTAATGTATAAATAACTGCAATAGATAAAATGATAGGACGGATAAGAAGCAAAAACAAAGGTGATAGAAATAGAGTCAGAATTCTGAACGCAATTTTTCAGTGACTATCACGTAGAGATAAAAATAACTATTACAATGATCAGTTCAAAGAAATAGAAGAGAGCAACAAAAGGAGAAAAATGAAAGACCTCTTCCAAAAGATCCAAGACATCAAGGAGAAATTCAAACCTAGATTAAGAATGCTAAAAGGCAAACAAGGGAATGTACTATCTGAACAGGAGAAAATAAAGAGAAGGTGAAAAGAATATACAGATAGTCCTTAGGTTAAGAACAAGTTCAGTTCCTGAGAATGTCCTTAGGTCAAATTTGAATGTAAGTCAGATCACATGAGTAAGCCAAATGTTTATCTTAGTATATGTATGTATTTTAACTTTCTATGTATATAAAACATTTCCATATTCACTAAGCATCTCAAACACAATACAGCATTTTAATGATGATGATAATACAGCAATAATAAAGTAACCACAGGTACTGAAGGCCAGGTATACAGTAATGTAAAAAGCAAATAACAGAAACAGTTCTTAAAACAGAACATCCTTGAGGAAACTTTAAGCCTAAGATTAACTGAAGATGATGGAGATAGATCTGGATCTGGAGAGTCAGGGTTTGATTGTGCTGCTGGAGGGGAGGGGAGTACCACTGAAGTCGCTTTCTTGAAGTAGGCATCAAGGGATGTTTTTATAGCCATTTTCTTTTTCTTATCAAATGGCCTTGTAGCAGCAACTATGTGACCACTGAGAGATGTGTTGTCAAACACATTGTATGGTTTCCTTGTGATAGCCCTGACTGTCTCTAGAAAAGACCTGTCAATATCTCTAGGGAACTATGCAGTCACTGATGACACATCACCAAATACATCACATAGGTCCTTAGAGATATGTATAACTTTTCTCTAGAGATATTCATATAGGGTTTATAGCAGCTTGCGATGGGTTGTTCTTAACCTGGAATTTTGTAACCCAGGGAATTCTTATACAGGAGAAACAAAAAGATGAGAAACTTCTTCAGAGCTGAATCCTATGAAGAAGAGCCGTGATCATGCTCGGAGGGGTGGGCAGATGGCTGTGGTTGTGCTCGTGCAGAGGCAGGTGCGATTGCAGTCATGCTCGGCTGGGAGGGGGGAGATGGCTGTGATCACACCCGTCTTCCCTGCCCAAGCGCGACTGTGATCGCACCTGTCTATGACCGCGATCGTGGTTGCGCTCGTACAGGGAAGACGGGCGCGATCACGGTTGTGCTGGGGGTGGGGGGAGATGGCCATGATTACAGTCACGCTCATGCTGGGAAGACGGGTGCGATCGCAGTTGTTCTTTGTTACTTTGTTGTTCTTTGTCACTTTGTTTCAAATTTTTGTGATTAAGAAGAAATGTACACAAAACGGAGTAACCTTATTTACATTAAACCTTATGGGGAAATTTGACTTGGCTCATGACCAACTTGGGTCGTGACCAGAGTCGTGGAACAGATTAAGTTTGTGAGCCAAGGTAGCACTGTATACGTTGGCTACTGGAATGCACCAAATAGGAAAGATCAGACTATGCTTTATAGAAAAGCCTTTGTGTGGATCACAAGAAGCTATGGATAGTTCTGAAATATAGGTGTGTGCCTTAGCACTTGAATATCCTGATGTATAACCTGTATCATGGACAAGAAGCTACAGTTAGGACAGAAAATAGAGAAACAGAATGGTTTTCCATAGACAAAGGTGTCAGACAAGCATGTATTTTATCTTTCTACATGTTCAATCAGTACCCAGAAAATATCTTAAGGAAATCTGGATTAAAATCAGAGGAAGGAGTGAAAATCGGCTGAAGAAACAGTTATTTAAGATATTCAGATATCATATTACTGGCAGAAAACAGCAATGGCTTGAAATGACTCCTGATTAAAGTGAAAGAAGAAAGTGCAAAAGCTGGACTACAGCTAAATATTAAGAAAACAAATACCTTGACTGCAGAAGAATTATAGAACTTTGTTGTCAACAATGAAGAAATTGACTCAGTCTTCAATTCAAATGGAGACTGCAGCCAAGAAATTTGAATAAGACTGAGATTTGGAAGAGCAGCAATGATGGAACTAGAAAAGATTTAGGTATAAGAACGTTTTACTGGAAACCAAGGTCAAGGTCATCCAAAGTATTTTATTCCCAATCACAATCCATGGGAGGTGAAAGTGGGACAGTAAAGGAAACTGACATTAAAAAAAATATCAATGCATTGAGAACATGGTGTGGCAGGAGAGCTTTGAATATACTGAACTGACAGAGCGACAAACAAGTGGTCCTATATCAAATCAAGGAAGAGTTTCCCTGGAAGCAAAAGTGACACAACTAAAGCTGCCACTTAGGACACATCATGAGAATGTAAGACTCACTGGAGAAGACAACAATTTGTGAACCACCCAGAGAACTGCCTCAGTTAATGGGTGTTATAGAAATCGGTCAATCAAATAAATAAATAATGCTAGGGAAAGTCAAAGATAGAAGAAGAAAAATATGACCATATATGAGATGGATGGACTTCACAGAGGAAACCATAACTTTCCATTTACAAGAGCTAAGCGGGGCTGTCATTGGCAGGACATTTTGAAGGGCTTTCATTCATGGGGCCCCATAGGTCAAAGATGTCTTGATGACACATAACAAAATTTACCAGAAAACAGGATCTGTTGTTATGTGTTCTCAACTCATCTGCTAGGGATCTATGACAACCCTATAAATGAATGTCCTCCAAAATTTCTTGTCCTATCCCTGGTAAATAGGAACAATTTGAGCATTTCTAATGTTTCATTGGTTTTTAATAGCTGAATATCATTTTGATGTAAAGAAGTCAAGGAAGCACAAATATTGCAGGATTTTTAGGAAATGTTTTACATTGTTTTAGATAGTTTTATTTTAGAAATAGCACCATCCTCTTCAGATTTTTAAAAAGGGTTAGATAGAAAATTAGCAAGTGAGGCTGCATCCTTCAGAGAAGACATAGGAGATTGCACTATAGGTGACTTTCCCAACATTTAGATAGTTATTTGGGAGTTATTATATAATTATTTATATAGTTATTTTTTCCTTTCTTGCATCTGATTTAGATGAAGTAGCTGGATAACAAGCTTGCCTCATAAAATGGATGCTGTTCATAATTGCGTCCAGTATCAGGCAGCATGCCTTCCAATGCCAGCTGCTGGGATGACGCGTGACAGGGTGCTTTTTCACTCATGTGCTGCTTGTAGGTATTCCATAGGACATCTTGACAACTTTTAATAGTACTAGCTATAGTATCCTTCTGGACCACTTGGCAGAGTTCAGTCTTGGGAGCATTGTATTGGAGTGGTTCCACTCATTTCTGTTGTATCATATCTAGAGAGATTCCTGTTCAGCACTGTGGTCATTGGCCTGTGGTATCACACACAGGCTTCTGTCTTATCCTCTACATCATTTAATGAAACCGTTGTGAGCAGTCACCTGGAGGTTTGAAATAAGGTGAGTTCATCTTCCCTAAGTTGCTGAACTCCAAAGAAATAGAAAGTATTCTTGATTGTTAACTAGGTTTGGGCTGGATGAGGCTGAACATGCTAAGAGTAAATCCAGGTGAGATGGAAGTGCAGTTCATCAGTAAGAAGCATGACTTTAGGGTTGGAATGGGTTGCATATCCTCTGAAAGGTCAGGTTTGTACCTTGGGAGTGTTTTATTTGATCTTATGCTGCCCCTGGATTTTCACACTATATCTGGGATGTCTGTTGTGACTGTGCCTGAATCAGTTTGATAGCAGTTTTTCATGCCTTGAGTACATTGTGGTTAGACTGTGGCAACATGCTGTACATAGGGCTACTGTTGAAAAGTGTCTGGATTATAACTCTTATAAATATTAGAAATAATGCAATTGGTTAGCCATTGCTGGCACAGAAAGCTAAACAATGTATGCTTGTGGACTGATCCAGAATGGCTGCTCTTAGGTTCCTATGAATGAAGTATTAGTAGACTGCAAGAATTGTCAGATGATATAATTCCTTGGGTAAGGGAGATTTTGCAAAAAGCTTAGAAATGTGTTCTTTTACTATACCTGTGCAATTTCAGTGATGAGATTATCAACAATTCTTTTCCCAAAAGAAGGTGCTCTTACTAAATCTGCCTTGAATTTACAATTCCAATCATCTTGTTGAATTTTGTTTATGTATCTGATTTCTGGGAATTATAAGCAAGAACAATTCAGAAAACAAAATGTTAATTTGCAGAACATTTGAAGGGTATTTTTCTCATGGAGATGTTATTGTTAGGCAGAACTGATATTCAGCTGCACACAGAAAGAAAAACAAAAGCACAATCAAAGAAATTGTTGGAGATGAGCTGCTATAAGTAGTTATGGTTGAAGAAAATAGCTGACTATGGGAAGTAGAGATTCCTGTATTTAGTGGTATTTAGTCATTTTTAGTCGAATCAACCGCAACTGAAGGTAATTGGGTATTGTCTTCAGTTGGTTTAGGATAAGGTCTCATTGTTAGATATTTTTCATGGCACAAAAATGTAGCATGCCTTAAATATTATCCTTACTTCTGTCAGTGGGCTGTCCAAAATGAAAATTATCTTAGTTGGATAGGGAAGTAAGGATGATTTCAGATATGAAAATTAATTGACTTGTAGGATGAATTCACAACTTACAATGGCTAGAATGTATATTTGATTTCTTTTCTACATTTTACCCCACATTAATAACATGAATATGTTGGTAATAGAATAAAGGAGCATAGTTTTTGACTGCTTGGAGGGAGAGGGTTAGGATTTGGCAGCGGGGACTCTCTGTGTAGAAGAGGACTTCACAAGGTCCCATACTGTACCCACAGGGATCCTGCAGAGAATCTGATGTGTCAGTAGAACTGCCACATGGCTCATCCCACCCCTGCCACAACCTCACCTAAGATTTCTCTTCCCACAACACAAATGAGTAGGATGAAAAGCAGACAGGGAAAATTATATTAAGAAATGGCTCAAGGTAGGAATAAGGCAAGACAGAGCAGATCCAGAAATATTAACTGGTCATTTATGGAGCCTTTGAAGTCTTAAGCAGGAGATCTGAAGTATCACATTCTCTCAAATGAACCTGCCATATTTGAAGAGCCTCTTCAGGCCTGAGGTTTAACAGGTGGCTACCAAAGAAAAAACCTTTCCTGTGGTAACATTCAAACTGTGGAATTTCCTTCTGGCCAGGTTCACTGAGCATTTGCTGTAATTGTTTCTGTTTTCATGAGCTTTAAGTGGCACTTAATTGCCTTTATGATTTTGGTATTTATTTTCTCAGTCATGTTCTTGTTTATTTGCAGTTTATTAGTCTGTTCTAAAGAGTTTTTATCATTTGGTTTTACTATTGTCTGCCCTTTTGGGATTTTAGCAGTATGACAGGATATAAATACATTAAATGAATTAATGTACAGGGCACACATCTAAAAATTTCAGGCAAGTACTGTTAATTATACCATTTGTAGCAGTACTAGGCCAAAAATTCCTTGTTTCTTCTTCACAGTCACTTTGCATCACAAATATGGATGGATCCTCATTCAGGAAACTTCTATAGCTGAAGATTTTGGGGTGGGAACCCTTCTCCATCATCTCAGCATGCATGACCATAATGGGTTCCCATTTGCTTCCTCAGTTCTTCCTCAGCTGCCATTGTGATTACCCTGGGGAAGCTTCATTGTCCTCTGTTGTTCTTCTAATAGCTGAGGTTTTATTCAGTCTTTCTTCCTGTTGTTCTCCTTCTTGCCATTTTTCCCATTCATTTCTTCTTTATTTTTGGAATCTTTATTGTCTTTGTATATAGACTACTTTGGCCTCTATGGCCTTGAAGGTACCCTCTTGTAAATACAAACACTGGGACTAAGCTGACTCCAACAGAAAGCCATTTCTTATGCCTAATTAGTATTGGTGAAGGGCTGCTTAGTAGAGACCCATCCTCATTGCCAAGCATTCATAAAACAGGAATGCTGTAATAGGTCAATTCAGCATAAGGCTGTTAGCTCTGACTCTCTCGAGAAGAAAAAGGACTGTAAGTGAATTTCACTTCCTGTTGTGTACTGTTACACTCCACCATTTCTGTATCTGGATTCAGTGATAGTAATGGCATTAGCATCTGTGCTGGCTTCCAAGCCAGCCCACCTAACTTGGGCATCAGAAAGTGAGATTCAGGACCCAACCCCTCCTTGTGATTGAAAACTTGTTGTCTGTCAGTGCTTACCAATGTATAAGGTTTAGTACTGAAAATACCCTCCAGATTCAATAGCATCTTGTACTCAACACTCAGAATGGATAAGCCGTAACTACAGGGAGTTGCATTGTGGACATTGCTTCTGGTGACCCCTCTTAGATTAGGACAGATGGTCTGCATGGTCTCTTCCTTACCACACATACTATTGGAATGATTGGCAACACCACTGGGACTGAGGGAGTTAATATGATCAACCAGGCAGCCCCGCTTCCCTAGTTGCAGTAATAACAACTGTCTCTTTCAGCTGCTCTTTTGTGTCCGCCTCCAGAAGGTCTATCCCACCTCATCCCCGGCTGCCACCACCTAGAGCACTGGCAACTTTGACTCTTACAATCACCTTCAACATCACCAGCAGCACATGCTTTTCCATACTGAATAACAGCATCACTGAGTTATTTTAGCATAGTTTGTCAGACATCAGTGCTACTCAAGCCAAATAATCAAATTATTTGAGATTACCAAATAATCTCACTCATTTTTCTGACCAGATCCTTTGCATGGACCAATCCTTTGGGACTGAAATACAGCAGCCAACATGATTTCAAAGTCCTAGTAAGAAATAGTAACCCTTTACAAATGGTGCAGCAGTCATAGCCTTCAACTTCCAAATATTTGGACACAGTTACCCTCTGTAATGTGCAGGGTTAAGATCTTCAGTACTGTCATTCTCTAGTGTTGTATTCAGAAATAGATTTCCTAATAAATTTCCTCTGTTCTCATTGTTATATGACAATTTCTACTCCCAATACTAAAAAGAACTGGGGAGGGGGGTCTCCAGTGATCTTGCAGCTCCACATAGTTAACTTTTTTGTTGTAGCCATGAAGTGATTATGAGGACTCTTGTTTCTACATTGAAGTGGCACAAAAGAGTCAATGTTACTTCTGGTTTACCTTTAGTTCCATGGCATACCAGGTTTTCATCCTGACTTTTGGTCTAGCTACAGCTTCCAAAGTTTTTACCAAGTTTATAACCATGGTCTGCACTCATCTTTGACTTTAAGGAGCTTGTGTATAGCCATACCTGGGCAACTAGCTTCTGGTTGTTTCTTTCAGAATAGAGCTATAGTGGTCAGTACAACATGGCATGCAGCCTCTTCAAGCATTTAGGCTTCTGTATGAATTACAAAGAGTCAACCTTCATCCCCACTCAGAGAATGCAATACATCAGGCCTACCTTGGATGCTACCAAGGGATGAGCATTCTTGCCATGAGATTGAATGATGATGCTGGCCATTCTAGCAGAGAAGTTGAAATATTAGCACCACTGAGCACTAGCATTTTCCATTCAATGGCTCCTAGGATACATGGCACCTATGGTTGCAGAAGTGGCTTTTGCAAGACTCCACATGTGATTGTTGCAGATTTTGTTCCTTCAAGTGTTCCCTCCTTCATCCAACAGTCATTTAGATCACTTGATCAAACCAGAGATCATTATGAAGATGTTGCAATGGTAGACTGTGTTCCCTCATTTGCTAAAGAAAATAGCTTTCTTTCAAAACTTCTCCACTTTTCCTGAGCTAGAGACAGCCAAGTCCACCTTCATACCTGCTTGCAAAGAAGAAATGCAATTATAAGCATTTGGACACAGAAGACAAAATTATTTCCTCAGAAATTTACTGTCTGAAAGAACCTAGGGAAGGTCCGGAAACCTAAAGACTGAAAACTAGAACTGAGCCATTTTTTTTTCAGACCATAGTTTTCTGAGGAAAAGTTTGGTCCTTCTTACCTTCTTCCTCTATCCTGCCACTTGATTGGATTGTTGACACGAGAGCCAAAGACAGGTGGTCTCTCAGGAGAAGTGATGGATAGCTCTGCTTCTTCGTCGTGGCCTCTGTGCCTCACACACATGGGTTCTGCGCCTGCGCACTGCCTTTGGCCGGAAGATTAATAGCTAACGGTTTCTTTGGCAGCCAAGTCCACTCCCCGTCCCCCCCAGGACTATATAAAGGAGTGGAGTGTCCGCCATTTTCCAGTCTTTGCGACCGCCGTTCATTGTGCCTCGTGCCGCTTCGCTTTCACTTAGATCATTACTTACCTTTCTTCCTTGCTCGAAAACCTCCCTTTTTCTCCAAGTTATTCATCCTTGTTAGTGTTCCTGTTAAGTATATTCACTTTGTTCATGTTCGTGCACTTCTCTTCTTGTTCCTATTAAAAAAAAAAAAAAAAATTACTTTCCAGCTTCACTATTTTCTTTCTTCCTTTTTCTGCGATGGCGCAACAGGCGGCGTTCCGCAAGTGTGGGGAGTGCGGCTCCAAAATGCCTGCGGCAGACCTGCACGATCTGTGTCTCCTGTGCCTCGGGGAGGGGCACAGGACCGATAAATGCCGCCATTGCTTGGCGTTCTCAAAACAAGCGAGGAAGAATCGGGAGAACCGCCTCCACAAGCTATTGTGGGACCAGGCGCTCCTCCAATCGGACCAGCTTGTGGCTAAAACCACAGCTTTAGCTCCGCCCGAAGGCCGCCCAGCCTCGGCCGATTTGCCACAGCGTCCGGCTTCTTCTTCCACTACTCCACCCTCACGCCCTTCAGCTGAAGGTGCTATGGGTATGGCCGACCAATCTGCTCTGAGGAAGCAGAAGGAGAAAAGAAAACACAGTGATCCAGAGAAACACACTGTGCATAAGGAGGCCAAGAAAGATAAGGCTAGTAAGCCTTCTAAGAAACCGAGGGATCCCGAACGCCCCAAACATCGGCACTCAGGTTCGACGGCCTCCTCGGTACCGATGCCGGACTCAGATCTGACGCACTCGACTCCGGCCATCCAGGCGGCGATGAGGGTCACTCTGCCAGCCTCACCACACCCTCTAGAGTCTAGGGTGCAAGAGGACCCACATCACGGCTCGATATCTGACGGTGAGATAAGGGATTCCCCCCTTAGGGCTCGATCCCCGACGCCGATGCTGGCCACTCCTCTTGAGGCTGAACCCGTCGTCTCTCTACCCAGAAGCCGTGGGAGCCACTCCTCAGAGATCCGATCTGACGACTGGTACCAGTCGCAGTATTCTTCCGTACCGAGGCGGGAGGAATGCCACTCTATGGCCTACTACCCGGCTCCCAGAGGGCGGTCCTTTCCACCAGCTCCTAGGGATCGTTTCCAGTCAACACCTAGAGACGCTCCAATACCTCCATCCAGGGAGAGTAGCAGGTCAGAGTCACCAGCGGAGTCCTCCTCCAGTGCTCCTCCTCCATACTGGATGGAATCTAACGAATCCGACATTGACTTGACCTCACCAGACGCAGCGGTTACCTCACAAGGCCCTGAGTCACCCGAGGAACCATACATCTCCTTCTCGGAGCTCATGGCTAGGCTGGTAAAATCCCTCGAAATTGAAGCCCACCAACAACCGGGACCGAGTACCGACTGCTTTTATGATGTGGTCAGGGGAGAACAATCCACATCTATCACCCTACCGCTGATCACAACATTGCGGCAAGCCATGATTCAGCCATGGGACCTCCCGGCCCATCCACAACCAACCTCTCGTAAATACAAGTCCATGTATTGGGTCTGGGAGGAGGACATCCCATTCCTCCTCCGGCACCCCAAACCAAATTCGGTTGTTGTTGAATCCTCACAGGGCCAGGAGGCACGCGGACATACTTCACCCCGCGATAAGGAGGGCAGGAAGGTGGACTCCCTAGCGCGCCGGGTCTACGCAACATCCGGCCTTGGATTGCGGATATCCAATTACGAAGCGACCCTGGTGCGCTATCAATATTTCTTGATGCAGCGCCTCGACAGCATCATTGCCACCTTCTCAGGTAGCCAAGCCGACCTGGCAAAGACCTTTGTGAGGGAGGCGATGCAGGTGGTGGTACAACAATTGTCGATGGCCCGTCACCACGTCGATACCGATTCGAGGTCGCTCATGGGCGCCATCTCTCTCCGTAGGCATGCCTGGATGAGGAATTGTAACTTCCCGGAAGAGATGAAGCGCCGAATAGAGGAAATGCCTTTCGACGGGTCCAGTTTGTTCAACCTGAAGATGGACAGCAAATTAAAAAAGATACATGAATTCAGGATGACGGCTCGTCGGATGGAGCTGCAATCCCAGCCTCAGCGTAAGTGGTCATGGCCTCGCCCTCAGTTCCGCCACCAGTACCAGTCTCGGCAACAACAGCAACCTCATCAAAGTCAGCAGCGCCGCAGGCAACCATCTCAGCGCTTTCAACAAGCTCATCGCCGTTTCGACGTCGACCGGCGCCAGCGTCGACGGGGCGAGCGAACCCTTCTCCTCCCACTCACACCCTTCCCCCTCTCTTTTGGGGACCGATTGAAAAGTCGGTCCCCATTACATCTGATGGTTGGGTGTTATCCATCATTCAGCACGGATATAGAATTGAATTCAATGTTGTTCCATCACCGAGTCCTATCCACTTTACTGCAGCCTCGTCGGTACTACTAGACGAAATCAGCTAGCTGCTTGCTAAAGGAGTGATCACTCAGCTATCACTCTCGGATGGACTCCATGGATTCTATTCCAGATATTTTACCATCCCGAAATGGGATGGAGGTCTCCGACCAATTTTGGACCAGAGAGCTCTAAATACGTTCATTATACCTAAAAAATTTCAGATGACCATGCTGCAAAATATCCTTCCGCTGCTAGGGAGAGGAGATTGGTTTGCCTCGCTTGACTTGAAGGACGCCTACTTCCACATCGCTATTCATCCACGACATAGGCGCTTCCTTCGCTTTGCGGTAGATTCCAATATCTACGAATTCAAGGTGTTACCATTTGGACTGGCCACTGCACCACACGTTTTTACGAAGTGTATGGCCCCCGTCTGTGCGCACCTTCGACTGCATGGAATCCGAATATACCCATACCTTGATGATTGGTTGTTGGTTTCTGAGACTAGGGAAGGACTTTCCTCGGCGGTTCAGTCTTCTTGTACTCTTTTACAAGACTTGGGACTTTGTATTAATCGACAGAAGTCTTCCCTTCTTCCTACACAGGTGATCAACTTTATCGGAGCCAGACTGGATTCGACAGTGGCAAGAGCCTTTCTTCCACAAGACAGACAAGATGCCATTGCACATCACATCGCTCAAATCCGACGACAAAGGACTGTCCCTGCGCGATCCATTCAGAGACTATTGGGACACATGTCAGCTGCGATCGCTGTAGTTCCGTACGCCAAGCTTCGTCTGTGACCACTACAACTATTCTTCAACGGGGTCTTCCAACCGCAAAGGGACCCGCCTACCAGACGGTTACGAATTCCATCCTCTGTCCTGTAGTCACTTTCATGGTGGACAGATCCAGCCAATCTAAACGTCGGTGTCCCGTTTCGACCTCGGTACCCTATGATAACTGTCGGTACCGACGCGTCTCTTTCGGGATGGGGGGCCATATGCTCCAACCTCTGCGCTCAAGGGACTTGGAATCATACAGATGCCAGCAATCACATCCATTTCCTGGAACTTCTTGCTGTTTTCAAAGCCCTGCAGTCGTTCGAGGATGTTCTTCGGCACCAAGTAGTCCAGATCTCGTCGGACAACATGACTGCGGTTTTTTACTTGAACAAGCAAGGGGGCACTCGATCCCGAAAGCTGGCCCACCTGGCGATGCAGATCTGGGACTGGTGCATCCCAAGGAACATCACTCTGCTAGCAGTCCATCTAGCAGGCGCGGACAATACGGAGGCAGATCTCCTAAGCAGACACATGTCGCGCTCACACAAATGGGAGCTGGATCCTCGAATTCGAGACGAGCTATTTCGCCTTTGGGGTCTACCGGACATAGACCTCTTTGCCACTCGTCACAACAGGGTGTGCGAGACTTACTGCTCCAGAGCGGGGATAAGACAGGGGTCGTCCGGGGATGCCTTTATGATTCCCTGGAATGGCAGGACCTTTTATGCCTTCCCACCTATTCCCCTCATCATGCGGGTGTTGGCAAAGATTGTCCACGAAAGGGCTACGGGGTTCCTAATAACCCCCTGGTGGCCCCATCAACCGTGGTTTTCGACTCTCCTTCACATATCACGAGACGATTTCATTCAACTACCATATCTCCCTTACCTGATCACCCAGAGAGAGGGCACGATCCGGCACCCCGATCTCCTGTCGCTGAAGCTCACTGCCTGGCGAATCCGATGACCAGGTCCACTGTATCGATGTCGACACACCCTCCTTCCGTTGATACCGCACCTTCACACTCCATACCTCCGCAGCTGCAGTATATTCTCGATTCTGCGTTGAGACCATCCACAAGGAAGTCATACGCAGCGAAATGGCGCAGATTCTCTGTTTTCGCTGACTCTCACTCATTCCCGGCTGCATCGGCTTCAATACCGCAGATTCTCCAATTTCTTTTCGAATTGCACCAGTCTGGATTGAAACCTTCCTCTATTAAAGTATATACAGCGGCAATCTCTCATTATCGTGGGACTATTCAAGGTTTCTCCATTTTTTCCCAACCCTTGATTAAGAGATTTTTGAGAGGACTATGTAATCTACACCCAATAGTCAGTTTATGCCCACCTGGAGCCTCTCGGTGGTTTTACAGGCACTGACCCTACCACCCTTCGAACCCATGGCGACAATTGATATGCGCCTTGCTTCCTGGAAGACTGCTTTCTTAGTAGTAGTTACGTCAGCTCGTAGATCTTCAGAACTTTGTGCCCTTAGGGTGGATCCTCCATTTATGAACTTCCATAAAGAGAAAGTAGTTTTATGCTTAGACCCTACTTTCCTTCCTAAGGTCGCTACCCGTTTCCACATGCAGCAGGAAATAGTTCTACCAGCGTTTTTTCCTGTCCCTTCGAATTCGATAGAGAGGTCCCTGCATATGCTGGATGTCCGACGCTGTCTAGCCTTTTATAGATCCAGAACAGAGTCTGTTCGGCAATCTAATAGACTATTTGTTAAATATTCTGAAAATGGCAGGGGTTGCCCAGTCACCCCCCAACGGCTTGCGAAATGGATAGTTAATACTATTGTCCTATCCTATCAACTAGCAAAATTGGACTTACCGTCTACTCCAACAGGCCATTCCACCAGGGCTGTTGCTGCCTTGTCAGCCTTCGCATCCGTGGTCCCGATGGAAGATGTTTGCAGAGCTGCCACCTGGGCTATGCCATGTACTTTCGCTAAACATTACAGGCTGGATGTTCGTGCCAGGCAGGTTTGCTCCTTTGGCAGAGCTGTTCTCTCTTCTGTTCTCCGTTGATGACACCTCCCTCCTCCTATCTGGGTAAGCTTGTTATTCTACCCATGTGTGTGATGCACAGAGGCCACGACGAAGAAGAGCAGGTTACTTACCTGTAACTGATGTTCTTCGAGTGGCCATCTGTGCAGTCACACACATGGGTTCTGTGCCTGCGCAGTACCTTTGGCCAGAAGATTAATAGCTAACGGTTTCTTTGGCAGCCGAGTCCACTCCCCCTCCCCCCCAGGACTATATAAAGGAGTGGAGTGTCCGCCATTTTCCAGTCTTGAAGACCGGACGTTCGTTTTGTATTAGGTAATAAATTTTAAAGTCCCCCCCCCCACTTTTTTTTGTATAGTCTGGAACTATAGAAAGAAAAAAGGTGGTATCGAACTGGAAAGAATCAGGTCAGAGCCACCCATGACACCACGTGGGGTTGGTGGGTGGGTTGTGTGACTGCACAGATGGCCACTCGAAGAACATCAGTTACAGGTAAGCAACTTGCTCTTCTCTTCATTCTTCCCTACTCTGTAGTCTGGTGGCATCATTGGTGTGGCTATGTAATTTTAGGCATAGCTCTTACGACACTTCCCTTTAGACTGACATGTCTATTTCTTCATTGTGAAGCACATAAATAACATTTCTCTTCTTCTTCCCCAACCACCAGACTTCCATGCTTACAATGACTTCTGCATTCCTGAAGTTAGAAACATAGAAACATAGAAACAGAGCAAGTCAGAAGGGGCCTCCCGGGCCATCTAGTCTGACCTCCGGCACCAGCCGGCTCCGCTCATGACATGCCCACCATGTGCATGTCCAGCCTATCTTTGAACACCCTCACCGATGGGGCCTCAACGACCTCCCGTGGAAGCCCATTCCACGCCCTCGGGGTCCTAACTGTCAGGAAGTGCTTCCTGGCATCCAAATTGAACCTTGGCTCCCTGAGCTTTGCTCCATTGGAGCGCGTCCTGCCTTCCTCTGCAGGGGAGAACAGGCCTCTCCCCATCTCCATGTGACACCCCCTCACATACCTGTATGTTGCCAACATGTCCTCTCTGAGTCTCCTCTTCTCCAAGCTGAAGAGACCCAGTTCCCTCAGTCTTGCCTCATACGGCATCCCCTGCAAACCAGCCACCATCCTTGTGGCCCTACGCGGCACTGACTCCAACCTGGCTATATCCTTTCTGTAATGAGGGGCCCAAAACTGAACACAATACTCCAGTTGCGGGTGCACCAGAGTCATGTAGAGTGGTAGTAATACCTCTCTTGATCTAGAAGCCACACTTCTGGCTATGCAACCAAGGGTGGCATTCACCCTCTTGACCACCGCATCACACTGCTGACTCAAGAACAATAACAAAATTATTTGCCTCATGTTAAAAAATAAAAATATTCTTAGCTGATGCAGCTTTGTACAGTGGGACCTCGGCTCATGAACACCTTAGTTCATGACCAAATCAGGTTGCGAACAGAAATTTCTGAAAAATTTTTCCTCAGGTCACGAACTCTGCACCGGGTGACAATTGTGATCACACCCATCTCCTGCCCCCCCCCCCCCAGCACACCAATGATCGTCTGTGTATGGCCATGATCACAGTCATGCTCGTGCAAGGAACACAGGTGCGACTGCGGTTGTGCTGGGGCGGGGAGATGGCTGCGCTTGGGGTGTTGTTGAGGGAGGATGGCCACGATCTTTGTTGTTCTTTGTCACTTTGCATCAAATTTTTGTGGTTAAAAAAAATAGTTACAGAATGGATTAACCTCATTTACACTGAACCTTATGGGGAAATTTCAATTGGCTCACGACCAATTTGGGTCACAACCAGAGTCCTGGAATGGATTAAGTTCATGAGCCAAGGTACCATTCTACTTTAAATTCACTCAAAAATGCCTCTATCATGACCTCAGGAATAAAGTAGAGTTTGCTTCTCTGCACTTGTCATCTGCTGCTCCCTGGATGGTCATTTGAGTGCTTTCCAGGGAGCAGGTTCCAGGACTTTGGCTGAAAGATCCAATTGTGGCTGCATCACTGGGCAGAGTTGAATTTTTTAAGTGATGGATGCTCCTTGCAAATAGCAGAAGTAGTGCAGTGGGCAGAGTGGCTGGCATGATCCTATGCCCCAATATGCTAGATTTCCATTTGCTGGACCTTTTACATGAGTGATGGTAGTTCTAAAGTCACAATCAGTCAAAATGATTTAGTTCAGTCTTCCACCTCATTCTGATCCATGCATAGATACAGCCTTTGCCTATTCTTCTTATATGGCTTGTGGCCCAGAAAGACAAATTCATATGGGATGGCCACTTGTGAAAAGCCAAAGTGGTCATGGCTCACAAAAAAGAGACCAATAATTGGCATATGCTGATTTGCATGTATAGAAACAGTTGTTATGATTTAATTAGAACTATAGTTCATCTCACCATAGCATGGGAAATTGTTACCATGTGATTCATGTACCTTGCTCAATCTGTTCCTGTGGTACTGATGGTTGGCTTCATAACCCAGCTCTTCCTTATAATGGTTTGGTATTTTTAAAGCAGACTTAAAGCAGCCCTTCAAACAAGCAACAGCTTTAACATTGAGGAGAGCCATAGACAGCAGTACAACTGGAGAGCTGTCTTAGCTCATATGGCTGGTCCAGATGGAGATATCTCAGGGAAAGCCTGCTTCACACAAATCTTACCATTCACTGAAATTGTCTTCTGGGGCCTTGCTTCATGTTGTCCTACCATCTGATATACTGCCAGTGACTATGGTGCTTATTGATTGCCAAAAATAAGAGGAAATGAAACTTCAGAAAAGAGTGCCAAAATGGACATAAGCTGGTATAAAATTTGATTGCTATTGTAAATGTAAAGAAGCAAATTTAGAAGTAATTGATATAATTCAGACAAAAACACTATACATCTTACCATCATGGGAAAGACATCATAGCTGTTGTTTCTGTACCTTATGCTGTCCAGTGCTCACTGTTGACGGGCAGCTTTAAAAGGAACTATAAAGTTCTCCCTTTGTATGGTGATCTTTATCTCAGATTTGGACTGGATGGCCTTTCAAACAAAGGGAAGTCCTGTATCAAGTAGGCTCATGGTTTAAATTATGGAACTTCCCTCTACTGGAATTCAGCCATCTTCCTTGCTGATGCATTTTAGGCAACAGGCTATAATTACCTGATTTTAGAAAGTGTTTGTGGCAGAACATAAACAGCTGTAGCAGCTGCTCCTCTGTCTTAGCTCTCAGTACTTTTATTGTTAATGATGCTGCTGATATTGTTGTATTGGCTTTACTGTCACTTGTTTTTATAGTGATGTAGGCTGCCTTTCATTTAATTTACACGGAAAATGAGATATAAAACATTTTAAATGAAATAATTATAGATAAATACATTTTGACCTGAGAAGTGCTAGACCAGCATTCCCCCCACCTCCGTTTTGCACTTCAAGGCAGGCAGCATAAACAGGAGATTTATCAAGCCTGCATAACCTGCCAGTTTTGGCTTGGCATAGCTTAACTGACATTGCAGCTTGGTAGGATGTTCTTTGTCAGATCTTATATTTGCTGTGATTCTTTTGTTCAGCAACAGTATTGCCAGGGTTGAGGCCTGGAAACATGACTGGCAGGGAATCTGTACCCATTCAGCCTATTCTGAGGAGGCAGGGCCCAGGTAACAGCTGTGTAATGTATTTATTATATACACCTCTTTTTTTCAGAATAGAAATCCTTCCAGGGCAGCCAATAAAAAACTGGCATGCTTTACTAAAATCACAGTGAAGAGTATTAAATTTTAACAATGCATAAAGCTGAGGGTAGAAGGCCGTGGGCAGAAGAGGTGGTCCAGCTGGAGCAGAGGATGAGGCAGCTTCTGTCTCCCTTAGGCTCTGTTCCTGGAAATCCTTAGCACAGGGCAATTGGCACTGACCCTGTGGTTGGGGAAGGAAAGCTTAGCTGGAGCAAGCTCTGGGGAGATCTTGCTGCCCTCCTTCTCCACCTGGGAAGCTAAAGATGAAATGGACTTCACTGGTTCCTCAGGCAAGCTAAATCTGAATGAAAGTATAGATACCACCTCTGGCCATTTGTGGAGAAGCAGTGATCAGACCAGCAGGTCCCTCTCCATCAGGGTTAGGCTGTCTGCTATCAAGGATACTAATCCCTGGGTTGTTTCCAGGTGAGGTTTAGCATTGTGAAAAGGCATTGTGCCGTCTGCCGTCTTTTCCATCTGAGCCATTTTCATTTTCTGGCAAGAAAACAGTAGAATATTGGTTGAAATGGGGTGGGGGTGTTTACAAAGTACACACAAAATCATCTGCCCCCCTGTAAAATTCTGTGAATGTGTCATGGCGATTACACAATAAAAGTCCCATCTAAAACTACTTTTCATTTTTGTCTCCCCCTCCCCTCCCCCCCACTCTTTCTTGCACTTAAAACATTAAACAAACATACACATTAGCCCAAAATCCAAGTGAATGAAACAAATCCACTATTTTAAACAAAGGAATCTCTCTGCTTATGGAAACCAGTATAATCTTACCTCTCACAAATGGGTAAGGCCTCCTATACAACTGCAGCGGACATCAGCATAATATTTTTCCCAGAGTTCATTCTTTTTGGCCAAGACCCTTCAAACTGGAGAATATTTAAAATAATCTTTCTCAGAAATGCCATGTTTGCTACTGTTGCCTCAGAATTTGTGTTCTAATGTTTGTTCTTTTACTGTTGCTATGAGTCATTTAGTGAGCCTTTGTACCCTTCGTACTGTAAGCGTGACATCTCAACTTTAGAGCTGTTTGGTACAAAATGAGTCACTTCTCAGTCATTTACAGTGAATTAATAGACAATTGTCTCTACCTTCCCAAAAGGATGTGTGCCCATTTCCCTTCCTTATAGTCAACTTGCTGTTTTCCATTTGTCAAAGAATGAAACCTTCCTGTCCAGAATCCCTGACATACCAAACAGGCAAAAAAAATGCATGGTAGCTTAATAAATAGGCATCAAAAGGTGTTCAGCTTCTCTATTTCTATCAGCTTTCTGAGTTTCCATCTCAAGGTCTTACATCTTCACAAAACTGTCATCTCTACTTGCAATCCTTTACTTACCTGTGAGTAAGCCCCATTGAACTCAGTGGGAGCTATTTCTGAGAAGATAAATGGGGGAATGCATTGATACTGATTTTAGTAAATCCAGGCAGGCATACATTACAATCATGTCCAAATGTCAATGCTACCTTTTGTCTTTAATGGGATATAATTCCAGCTAACTTCCACAACAGTAATTTGTGTACCCAGCATCCTGATAATTAAAGTTGGACAGAATATGGATTTAGCTATTTCTCTATAGCAGTGCAATTATGGTATTTTGGATATTAAACCTGGTCAGGGCAGATTACTGAGGCTTCTTTAGTCCCTTTGAGTCTCTTCCTCCTCATTTTTAAACTCATGTTTCTTTTCTCTGAAATCACATGTTATTGGCAGTTACAGCTCCAAGATCTTATTTAATTCCATTTCTTTTGATACATTGTGGCCATTTGAAAATTTCCCAATTATACATCATTGTCTCTGAATCTTCACTTTCATCTTGTATGGTCCTGTAACCATGAGAATGTGTTAGCTCAGAAAAAAGCCATTGAAGCAGCAATGATATGCACATCATGTGTTACTTGAAGACTGTGCTGAGCTCTTTGCTCACTTCATAGTAGTGGTTATGAGCTAACAAAGGACAAAGCTTGTCCTAAGGCACAGTTTATCCTGCTCTCTTTTAAAGGGCCATCAATGTTTCAGACTTCCTGATATTCATATGGAAGTGTTTGTGCAACTTATTTCATGAAAAGAATATACATTTGCCAATTTAAGCTCCCTAAACTTGAGAACTTACTGCTGTGATTCTCTTGAACTGTGTAGTAGCCTAATTGTTTGTTGACAATCTGATGAGCTTATCTCATTCATACCCAACCCAGGAACCAACCAAGTAAGTAGCAGCTTTGTACTGGACTAATTTGTTGCTGGAAATTGTGGGAGAGAGGAAACCCCTTTGACACAATTCTTTCTTGCGGAAAATGAGGTTATGATATAGCACAAAGTACAAACAAGGTCCCTGTCCTCCTCATCCATGGAAATCCTGGAAGAGTGGCTAAGGAAGAAAAGAGCAAGGCGCATTGGGAGGAAGATAAATTAGATATAGGAGGCTTTCTTTGAGGCAACAAGGAATCTTTGCACTGCCTCACCATGTGTATTTTTGAAGAGCTGCATGTTACAGCAAGGAAATGTACACTTCTTCAAACAGAAACCAGTTCCAGCTCTGGCACCACAATTACTGGTTTCAGTTTTTAAAGTTCTTGAAGCAGATCAATAATACCATAATAAGACATGAGTGAGGGATTTGTTCTTACAACTTTTTCTTGCGGCATGGTAGATCTTGTATTGCTGACTTGTAGCTCTCAAGCTGCTATTTGTGAAGGCAGTTACATGGTGGCCTTAGCTCAACACAGACAACATCATGAGGGCTGATAATTCTGGCTAAGAAGATGGCTTACACAACTTTCTGGTGCACAGGAATCTGTTTAAACCATTAAATTATATGGAACCATGTTCCATATGTGCCAGCAGCTGATGTGCCATGTCATGGTGAAAATTGATCCTGGGAAGCACTCACTGGGAATACAAAACAAAACAAAACATGCAACTACTATATGAAACACCTTAACAGAAATCCAGTCAATTCTCATGTTGTATATTATGCACAATGGAATTGTGCTGTTGGTTTTTTGTTGCCTATGTTCATTTTTTAAAAATGGTAGAAATCCCATGCTCTTGTAGGGTTGGAATTTACTTCCAAACTGAAAAGTCAAGCAGGAGTCAGTGGCCTCAAGCATATATGTCCTGCCTCAAGGAGCTTACAATTTTAATTTCAACCAAAGGGTATCAACAAAGGAGAAGGGAAACAGAGTGGCAAGGCGTGTACAGATTGATGTATGCAAATGCAGGTACACATGCCTAAACTTATATTGCAGTCTTGTGTGTTCCTACTTCAAGGTAAACATTTGTGATCATGCTGCAGGTTTTAGTAGGAACTGATGACAAGCATTAAACAAAAGACTGTAGAAGAGCAAATATAGCAATGGTAGTAGTGTTGCATAGCATATTATAATTTCAGATGTATTGGTACAAAAGTTCTTACTACAGTAGAACTTTTACTTCCCTACCCTCTCTTTTTCTTTTTAATTAAAGGAAAACCACTGCAGAAGGATAAAAATCCTAGGGGACTGTTACTACTGTGTATCAGGACTGACCCAGCCCAAAACAGATCATGCCCACTGCTGCGTCGAAATGGGATTGGATATGATTGACACCATCACGTAAGTTTTTCACATGCTTACATGCCTCATAGGAAGCAGCATCACAGCTTCTCATGCAATGGCCATGCAATCAACTGTTCACTGTCACTGTACTCTTCTGAACATTTTTTCTCACACACTGAGAACTTTAGCCTTTGTAGTCTTCCTTAACTGCAAAAACTGCAGGAAAAGTGTTCAAATACCTAGAAGGCTAGCATATATAGCTTGCATACAGTGTTCAGGTTTCATAGGCCTGTCTATCATTCCCTCACTAGTAGGTGTTCACTGAGTAAATAGGAAAGCTTTAACTGTTTATTGCATAATGAAATAGTCACCCCCAATGTGAAAACAGGGGGGGTATGCAACAGGCAACACTGGAGATATAAAAATGGGTAATTGGTGAATGCATGAGGGTTGCATTCAAGGTGGTTTGGTGGAGCAGGAGAAATTTGGGGAGGCTTGCAAGAGCTTTTTTCTCTGTTTATTGCCCATGTCCACAGCCCCTGCTATAGCCTCCTGTACTGTTCCTGCTGTGCAGGGGTTTACTGAAGTTGATTGTCTGAAAAGGTGGTAGTATTTTCCTATTGTTTCATGACATTGGTTAAGGTCCTTACCTTTTTCATTTCCAGAATGTATATCAGAATGTATTGCCCCTATTTTCTTTCACTATTTTACTGACACTGACTGGACATGGGGTTTTCATAAGAGCCCTCAATAATTATGCTCTATAAGGTTGCTGCCTATCAGTGCAATCGTAATCCTTCTCAGGCAGCTGCTAAGGGCAGATAGGATGGGTCAAAGTATCACACTATTGGCAGAAAGGAGCTCAACTGGCAGTGGGTATGTCTGTTCCATATGTTCTTGGCACACTCCCAGAAAGTTCTGTGACTGTAGATGTGCCACTAAATGGTAACCCCCAAAATGGACTATATTGTTGGCATGTTGACGGTACCCTTGGATCTACTGGGGCCATCAACTATGCCATCCTGCAGCTGACATATATAATTCCCATCACTGGTTTCAGTGTTGGAGTGATTTTTCTAAAAGGAGGTCTACTCTGTCTATTAATGGGGATACCTATCCCCTCACCTCTCATTCTGGGTGGCATGAAAACAGGGGGGTATGCAACAGGCAACACTGGAGATATAAAAATGGGTAATTGGTGAATGCATGAGGGTTGCATTCAAGGTTGTTTGGTGGAGGGTTGCAAGAGCCTTTTTCTCTGTTTATCGCCCATGTCCACAGCCCCTGCTATAGCCTCCTGTACTGGCTTTAGAATGAATGTCCCTTTACCTAATTTAGAAGTATTCACTCTACAGACAAAAATAATTTGAAGATAAATAAGGGATACCTAAGGGATAATAAAGTATACCTAAGGGATAAATTCACTGAGAAGTCCTCTATAAGGAACCTTTATATTAGGAGAATTTCACTTGTAAGCAATAAAATTACTTGTTCACTGTAGCATGAAGAAGAGGAGAAAATTGGTATGAATCTGAAACCCTAGAAATTGAGTGCTCCTAAAAATCGTGTTCATTTAAATATTATTTATTTATTTGAAACTTTTCTGTACCATGTGCTATCAAAGCCTTGGACATAAGGCAGCAACCTTATGGAGCATAATTATTGAGGGCCCTTATGAAAATTCCATGTCCAGTCAGTGTCAGTAGGATAGTGAAAGAAAATAGGGGCAATACCTTTCTCTGGCATGCATTCTGGAAATGAAAAAGGTAAGGACCTTAACCAATGTTATGAAACAATAGGAAATTACTACTACCTTTTCAGACAATCACTTCAGTAAACCCCTGCACAGCAAAAGCAAACAGAGAGATTTATGCTAGAAGAAAATATGAGTAAATGAGTGTCAGGTAGAAGATAAACAAGCAAGTGATATAGTTTGACTTCCTGTCAGTGGGTTGATTGTATGCCCATTTAAAGTAAAGGTAAAGGTTTCCCCTTGACGTTATGTCCAGTCATGCCTGACTCTAGGAGATGGTGCTCATCTCCGTTTCCTAGCCGAGGGAGCCAGCGTTTGTCCGCAGACAGTCTCCGTGGACATGTGGCCGGCATGACTAAACTCCGAAGTGCACGGAACGCTGTTACCTGCCCACCGAAGCGGTACCTTTTTCTCTACTTGCATTTGCATGCTTTCGAACTGCAAGGTTGGCAGGAGCTGGGACGGCGCACGGGAGCTCACCCCGTGTGCAGATTCGAACCGGCAACCTTTCGATCAACCAGCCCAGCAGTACGCTCATTTACAGAAAAGTAATTTCAAGAAACTCCAGTGTGTGTGTTCTGGAGCAGAAATGCTCTCTGAATACTCTTTCTGCCCCACGTTGAATTACTTGCCAAAACCCAAGTGAGATTCAATGAATTGAAGGAGTGGCATTCTTCAAAACCAGAGCATTCAGTTTCCAAATTTTATATGCAGAACTTTCTTATAACAAATTTTAATGTCTGTGGAATGTGTCAATGTTTATAGCTATAACTGTCTTTTCTGTTGTGTTTAAGGGATGAAAGGAGAATCTGAGTTAGAATATTCTAGCAATTTAAAAACCAGAAGTGAGGTATTTCATGCAATGTTATGCCATATCATAACTCATAATTAGAGTTGGGACAAACTGTTTCAGAATCCATCCCTCCCTTGTGCTCGGCCCAGTCCTACAAATCAAGTCAAACCAAGAGGAAGTCCACAAATACTTGTGGACCCCCAGCTGTACAACTAGCATCTTTCCCCATCAGGAGTGACCACAGGATGTGGAAGAAGGGGCACTGTGAATGGGCGCACTGGGCACCATTCCTAGCAACCAACTTTCTTCATTGTGGTCTCTGTGCATCACTCATATGGGTGCTGCACCTGCGCAGTGCCTGTATTTGAGAAGATTCTCTCAGCATTAAGAGTTTTGGCAGGAACTCCACCTCCCCTCCCCCCATATAAATAGGTGGAGTTTCCACCCCTTTGCCAGTCTGCTGTGCCTCAGGTCTCTCTTATTCCTTTATTCCCTCACAAATATCCTTTGAATTATTCTTCACAAATCTGTTCTTCAAGGGTACCTTCTCTTTCATTCCTAGTTAAATTCCCTTATTATCTCCTCCTTTCATGCTTCTTCAACTCAAATTCTTTCCCTTTTTCCTTCCCCTTTCCTCCTCTCTAATTTCTCTCACAAAAATTATATAAACCACCCCCCGTCTATCTTTTCCAATAATTTACCCTTTCTTTGTTCTTCTTCCTCTTTCTTGATGGTGCAGTGTTCTGCTTTTAGAAAGTGTGCTCAGTGCAGAGCAAAAATCCCGTCTATGGACAGCCATTCGCTCTGCTTATTCTGTCTTGGCATGGGGCATTGAGTGGTTAAGTGTGTCCACTGCCAAGCTTTCACAAAGCATGCTCAAAAGAACCATGAAAGTCTCCTCAAAAAGGAGCTCTGGGACAGGACTCTAGTGGCTATGAAGGAGGTGGCCTCTGACGAACCAACTGATTCTTCTGTTTCCAATAGAAGCACTTCTGCATGTGCACCACAGCTGCTCAATTGACCTCAAAGAGCTCTGAGGCTATGCCAAAACATTCAGAGTTGTCTCATTCTCCTAAGAAACCAAAGGAGAAAAGAAAGCACCTTGAAACAAAAGAACCCAGGAAAGAGAAGCACTCTGGTAAAGACAAGCTGGAAAAAAAAGCAGAAGAGACACTCTCATACCACACCGAGGGAATCAGCCTACTGTCTGGAGATGCAATCAGCTGTGCCATTGGTAACGACAGAGGCTCTAATCCAACTGCAGTTAGTACAGTCAACACCAAGACCATCCTCACGTTTATGGTCAAAACCATCGTAGAGACCTTCTCCACTTTTAAGGTCTACTCCCTCAGAATCTCACAGGCTGGAACCAACTCTGGTGACATTAATTTCGGAGGGTAAAATTCATGATTCTCCAGTACACTCACCATCTCCATCTGAGTCACTGGTATACATGATACAAGATCCTTCAGAAGAAGTTCAGTGACCTCCTACACCACATCTATACTGATTGCCTTCTGCTGCAGCTTCTCTGGGTTTGACACAATGCTCTGTGCACACATTTGAGCCTGAGATTCCTTGGTATGGAAGGAACCCATACTTCATGCCCCCTCCATACCCATATTGTGGATCTGGATATTCATGGGATTGTATTCTGCCATATGGCTTTCCATATCCACCATCCTGTCCTCAGTGCCAACCTCAACAGCACCATGATCTACCATCCACATCTGTTCAAGCCATCGCTACTGATGTCCAATTTGGACTCTGACACTGAGGAAGTAGTTTCCACATCATTGGAAAACATGGTTGCGGCACAAGGTCCCAGTTCGCCTGGAGAGGGCATGGGAAAGTTCTCCGCACAGATAATTAATATGGCTACATAATTAGGGATGGATGGCCAACAGAACACCAAGCCTGAGTGAGATGAAGTCTATGATGTTATCCATATGGTGGTCCCAGTAACTCTACTTTTTATACCTACCTTGCGCCATGCGATGATGAAACAATAGGAACTGCCAGATCAGCCACATACAACAACTAGATGGAGGGGATGCAATGGATTTGATTTACCTTGATTTCAGCGAGGCCTTTGACAAAGTGCCCCATGATACCCTGGTTGAGAAACTGAGGGATTTTGGGATAGACCAATGCACTGTCCGATGGATTAGGGAATGGCTGACTGACCAAAAGCCAGAGGGTAACCATTAGTGGGGAATCATCGGGATGGCAGCCAGTGACAAGTGGGGTCCTCCAGGGCTCTGTCCTGGGGCCGATCCTGTTTAATCTTTTCATCAGCAACATGGAAGAAGGGGTGAACAGTCTGCTGATTAAATTTGCAGATGATGCTAAAACCAGGGCAGTGGCCACAACTGAGGAGCATGTACTCCAGATCCAAAAGGATCTGGACAGACTATGGAAGTGGGCAGGAGACAACAGGATGGCATTCAATGTGGAGAAGTGCAAGGTCTTGCACTTGGGGCATAGGAATGGGTGTCATAAGTACAGGTTAGTGGACAAGAGGCTGGAGAGCAGCTCTTGGGAAAGGGATCTCGGGGTGCTGGTTGACTGGAGGCTAAACATGAGTCAGCAGTGTGATGCGGTGGTCAAAAGGGTGAACACCACCCTTGGCTGCATAGCCAGAAGTGTGGCTTCTAGATTGAGAGAGGTATTACTACCACTCTAAACGACTCTAGTGCACCCGCAACTGGAGTATTGTGCTCAGTTTTTGGCCCCTCATTACAGGAAGGATATAGCCAGGTTAAAGTCAGTGCAGCATAGGGCCACAAGGTTGGAGGCCAGTTTGCAGGGAAAGCTGTATGAGGCGAGCCTGAGGAAACTGGGTCTTTTCACCCTGGAGAAGAGAAGACTCAAAAGGGATCTGTTGGCAACATACAGGTATGTGAGGGGATGTCACATGGAGGTGGGTAGAGACCTGTTCTCCCCTGCAGAGGAAGGCAGGACATGCTCCAATGCAGCAAAGCTCAGGGAGCCAAGGTTCCATTTGGATGCCAGGAAGCACTTCCTGACAGTTAGGATCCTGAGGGTATGGAATGGGCTTCCATGGGAGGTGGTTGAGACCCCATCGGTGAGGGTGTTCAAGGATAGGATAGGTTGAGACTTCCGGTATGGCATCGAGACGAGACAGACGTGATTAATGAGGCTTCGTTATCATGCTGGTAAATGTCCGGTGTTGGGCCGGGAGCCCAATCTAAGCCCTGTCGGGGCTAAAGATAAATTGCTTGGGAAATCTCCTAGATGGCATAGGGCAGCAACCCCACATCTACTGGGAGAAAATCAGGCATTTTTCAGCCAGGCAACACAGGAAGGAAAATCAGCCCTCCGTGAGTCTTCGTCATACCATCTTTTTAGAGTAGGAGTTAAGCCAGAAAAAATCATCGGATTTATTGGGAAACGCTTTTATCTCTTGTTTTTTTACAATATTACCCGTGGGAAAGCTGGTTTTCTTGTTAATTGACACAAAGGGAAAAAAAAGGAAAGCCCTTTGGATGATTTCCCCCCTCTTCCCCACGGAACTTCAAGCGGCAACTGAGATGAGGGGGAGAGACGAAGCTGTTTGTAAGTAAGAAAAAGATTCTTTAATCTTTCCAAGGGCGAAGAATTAAATAAATAATTACTGTGGAATTGAATGATAGAAGGATCTTTCTTCTGTATTGGATTGTTGCCAAGGATATCTGGATATCTGCCAAGAAACATACTGTGTGGTGTTTTTCTCTATTGTGATTACTTCTGGGTGAGCATTTCTATCCCTTTTTATAAGACTATCTGTGGAAAAGCTGTATTTGTTGCTAATCAGCACAAGAAGAAAGAAAGAAAAGTCCCTTTGAGGGAGGGAGGAAGCCCCCCCCCCCCCACGGTACTCTAACGGTACAGGTCTTCAACAAGGATTGAAGACTTGTGTAAAAGCTGAAATCGTGTCTTTATAACGTTCTCAAGTGCGAAGAACAAAAACAACAATTACTGTGGAATTAAGCTATAGAAGGATATAATTTGTTGAAAAAGTGGCCATTTTTTTCTTGGCCATCTACTCCTATTTCTGGGACCTCTGCTGGAAAAATTGGATGACTGCCAAAATAGATTTCACACTAGATAATAAGTCAGAGAAGAATGTGGTGATGAAACTTTCTCTTTAAATAGCACTGCTGCCACCTGGTGGCCATTGGAATTATTGAAAACTCTTTTCCTTTTTTTATCCTTTTCCTTTTTTCTTTTTTTTTTCTCTTTGTTTCTTCTTCTTTCAATCTCTCTTCTCTTTTCTATTTTTTCCCTTTCTAGCTTACTCTTTTGCTGTGCTATCAAAGTCTTTTTGGTGAATAACATTCATTATGAGGAAAACATAGCCCTCTTCTTCAGCACCTTCTTCAGCCACTCAGAGCCCAATCCACCAGCCTAAGACAGAAGATGTTGCAAAAAGCTTAAGAGAACTCCAAACGACGGCTGTGGTGATACTGATGGCCTTAACAGCTTTGCAAGCATCTCAAGAGACGATGCAAGCATCTCAAGAAGCAATGGCAACACGGCTGGAAAGTATGTCGAATGAGCAGAAAGAGCGGTGGGACAAATTGGATAACTCTGTGAAGGAGATAACAACTCAGCTATCTGATGTTCAACTCAAAACTGAACAGAATACGCAAAAAATACAACAAACACATGGAAAGCTGAAGATGGAAGATAAAGAAACACAGCTAATCAAACAAACAAGTCAATATGGGATGCCGTGGCTGTACTAGAGATGGAAAAGGCATTCTATTATTTAAGATTCCAGAATATAGCAGAGGAGAAGAATGAGAATTTGTGGGAATTGATGACTGGCATGCTGGCAGACCTCTTAGGAGTCAAGAATGAAGCCATGAATTTGGGGATCGACCTGATATACAGGGTTAACTCAAGCTACACCAGAAGAAATAAACTCCTGAGGGAAGCCCCTGTGAAATTTGCTCTAAGGTCTATAAGAGACAATTTTCTGAGGGCTACACGTGAGAAACTGTTAAAGAGAGATGATCATCAAGAGGTGAAGGTTCTGAAACAAATTCCATGGAGGGTTAGAGAAGGGCGAAAGAAATAATTATTTCTTAGTATGAAACTGATAAAGAAAGAGATTGTTTTCAAGTGGCTAACACCAGAAGGAATATTTTTCACTTGAAACTCTGTAAGATATAGATTAGATTCAATTCTCAAAGCGCAAGAGTTCTATGAAAAATTTAGAGCTATGCTTGAAGAGGAAGAACCCGGTGTCTCAAAGAAGAAGAAAAAAGTACTGAAGCAATGGAAATAATAGAGTACCACTCTGAGGAAGGAGAAATAGCGAATGTCGATTCACAGCAAGAAGTACAAAGTTTGAATCCAAAGGAGAAGAGAAAGGGTAGAACTGTAAAGGCAAAAAAATAAGTAGACATATATATTTATATAATTTTACTTTGAGTTGTGGTGCTGGAGAAGACTCCTGCAAGTCCCTTGGACCGCAAGGCGATCAAACTGGTCAGTCCTAGAGGAGATCAACCCTGACTGCTCTTTAGAAGGCCAGATAGTGAAGATGAAACTCGAATACTTTGGCCACCTAATGAGAAGGAAGGACTCCCTGGAGAAGAGCCTAATGCTGGGAACAATAGATGGCAAAAGAAGAAGGGGACGGCAGAGGATGAGGTGGCTGGATGGAGTCACAGAGGCGGCTGGTGTGAGCTTGAATGGACTCAAGGGGATGGTGGAGGACAGGAGGGCCTGGAGGAATGTTGTCCATGGGGTCGCCATGGGTCGGACACTACTTCGCAACTAACAACAACAACAACTTAAATATGGCTTCAAAAAGAGAAGGGAGAATTGAGTTCCTCTCCTTAAACGTTAATGGACTGAATGGACCTTCTAAGAGAAGAAGGGTTTTTGCTCAACTTCAAAAATGAAAATTAGATATAATTTGTTTACAAGAAACACATATTAAGAAACAAAGAGTTAAACTTTTGGAATGCCTAAAGCTGGGGAAATTGTTTGTATCTTCTACTTCTCAAAGAAAAGAGGTTTAGCACTGTATGTTAAGGAAAAACTGGACCCTAAATTTATTCTTGCTGATGAGGATGGTAGGATCCTGATGGTTGAAATTACAATTAAACTTTAAAAAGTACTTTTAGTGGCAATATATGCGCCAAACGATCATCAGGAAACTTTTTACCAAAAATTACACATGTTACTTCTACAAGTAGATTTCCAGACTATGTGTGTAATGGGAGATTTTAACGCAATTGTGGATAAGGAAATGGACTATAAGAATGTTAGTAAAGGGAGAAAGGGTAGGAGGATACTCCCAAAGTCTTGTTCTAACATGATTGAAGAATTTAGATTGATAGATGCTTGGAGGCACAAAAACCCATCTTCTGCCAAATACTCTTTTTATTCAAATAGGCATAGGTCGTGGTCTAGAATTGACATGGTTTGGATAACTCCAGGCTTAGTACCAGATTTGATAGAAGCTGAAATAGAGGCAAATGTCTGGGCAGATCATAGCCCGGTATTTTTATCACTAAAAGGAACCGTAAGGATGCCCAGATGAAGTCTACATAAAGCGTTGCTAAAAGATAAAAAATTTACAGAAAAAATAAAGAAATGCGAGTATTCTTTCAAATAAACAAACCAGAAGAAACTTCTTTACAGAATGTCTGGGATACAGCTAAAGCCTATGCCAGGGGAGTGATAATAACATACTCAGCACAAATAAATAAAAAGAAAAAACAAGAGCGAGCAGTGATAGTAGAGGAGTTGATGAAACAGGAACAAGAGCTGCAGGAAGACCCATCAAAAGAAAGTCTTAAGTCTCAATTGGATATTTTAAAGCACAAGTTAAACCTCAATGAAGTTGACCAAACAGAACTTCTTCGAAAATGCTAATAAACCAGGGAGATGGTTAGCATATAAAATTAAGAAAGAAAAAGAGAAGAGATTGATTGTGAAACTGAAAGATGAAGAAGGACGATTACATATACAGGGTGCACAAATTAAGAAAATAGTGGAAGACTTTTTTACAAAGTTATATCAGAAGGAGGAGATTTCAATTGAGAAAGTTAAAGAATACATTTGAAAGGCAGAATTACCAAAACTACCAGAAAAATATCAAAAACTACTGAATCAAGAAGTAACAATCACAGAAGTAATAGAAGCAATTAAGCGACAAAGGAATGACAAAACTCCTGGCCCGGATGGACTGCCAGCAGAGTTTTACAAATCCTTTGAAGCAATTTTTGCTACATTCTTAAAAGATATATGCAATGAAGCATTGTTAAATGCTAAAATACCAACTATTTGGACTGAGGCAAATATCACATTAATACCGAAGAAAGATACAGATGTAACACAGATTCATAACTACAGACCTATATCATTATTAAATGTGGATTACAAAATTTTCACCTCTATACTGGCAGAAAGACTAAAGAAGTTTCTAATAGACTTTAGTCATCCAGACCAAAATGGCTTTTTGCCAAAAAGACAAATGAAGAATAACTTGAGAACTATCTCGGATATTTTAGAATATTATGAGATACATACCGAAAAACCAATGACTTTACTGTTTATGGACGCTCAAAAAGCTTTTGATAATGTCAATTGGCAATTTATGAAGCAGCAGATGATTCAAATGGAGTTTGGGAAAAAATTTATGAATGCGATATCAAGTATTTATCAAAAACAGTCGGCTAGGATCTTAATTAATGGAGAACTTTCAAACCCTATAGAGATTCAAAAGGGCACAAGACAAGGATGTCCGTTGTCACCTCTGTTGTTTATTTTGATTTTAGAGGTACTGAATAGCAGTGTTAGGGATGATGAGGACATCAAAGGCACTAGAATTAGGGACGAAAGTTATAAATTGCAAGCATTCGCTGATGATTTGGTCTTCATAACAGAGGAACCTTTTGTAACAATGCCTAGACTTTTACAACAGATTGAAGAATATGATGAGGTTACGGGAATGAAAGTAAATAGAGCAAAAATGAAACTGTTAGTTAAAAACTTTACGCAAGACCAAAAAGAAAGACTCCAGGAACAAGTAGATTTGCGGATTGTTAAAAAGGTTAAATATTTGGGAATCTATCTTACAGCCAAATGTACTCCTCTGAAAGAAGGTAATTATGATAAATTATTGAAGGATATTAAAGGTGATTTGGAAAAATGGGCCAATTTACAATTATCTTTGATGGGAAGAATAGCACTTGTTAAAATGAATATATTACCTAAACTTTTGTTTTTGTTCCAAATGTTTCCCATAAAAATTGATAAAAAAATTCTTTGATGACCTAAATTTTCAAATTTCGAGATTTATCAGGAGAAAAAAGAAACCAAGAATTAAATTAAAAATGCTTCAGAAAGCTAAAAGAAATGGAGGTTTTGGTCTTCCTGATTGGATGTTGTATTATCAAACGTCTGTGTTAACTTGGCTAAAAGAATGAATAACTTTGCGAAATAAGAGAATTTTGTATCTTGAAGGTCATGACTTGCAGATGGGTTGGCATGCTTATATGTGGTATGAAAAAGCTAAGTCACATGGGTCTTTTCTGAGTCATTTTATTAGAAGATCATTAATGCGAGTGTGGGAAAAACTAAAGTTAAAAGTGTATAATAAACTACCAAGATGGCTTTCACCTATGGAAGCTTTTGTATATCAAATGTATTGAACTTTGAAAAAATCATATGACAATCTTTTGGATAAGAACAGTGGCCTGAAACTGGATCAAGAAATACAAGAACAGGGACTTAATATTTCCTGGTAGTATAAGGCGCAGATGCAATTGAGATATGCTAAAGATTGTAAAGCATGGGGGTTTCACAAAGACCTAACAGAATTTGATCAAGTAAAGCTTAAAACATATGAGAAAATTATTAAAAGACTTTATGATTTTTTACGTGACAGGAAAATGGAAGGGGAACAGGTTAAGGAAACTATGATAACATGGGCACAAAATTTCAGATTTAATGTTGAACTAGAAAAGTGGCAAAAACTATGGGAAAGAAATATTAAGGTAATATTAGCAACTTCGTATAAAGAAAATTTATATAAAATGTTCCATAGATGGTATTTGTCACCAAGTCGATTAGCTAAGATGTTTCCAAATATGCCAAATAGATGTTGGAAATGTAAACATAAAGTGGGTACTTTTTGTCATATGTGGTGGACTTGTGATAATGCAAAAAAGTATTGGATTAAAATACATGGATGGAAGAAATATTACAAAAACCCTTTGCTTTTAAACCCGAAGTTTTCTTGTTAGACATCATACCAGAAGACACTAACAGACAGGAAATGTATTTGATGTTACACCTAATCACAGCGGTGAGGATTGCATTTGCTCAATATTGGAAAAGTGAGGAGCTACGCACCGATGGATTGATTGTAAGAAAGATCTTGGACTGCACAGAAATGGATAGATTGACTTTATCATTGAAGGAGAAAGAAGACACTGACTTCTATCAAACTTGAGATTCTTTCTATAACTGGCTGGAGAAACGGGACTTGGCATAAACTTAGAGATGTTTTCAAATTATTATAAACTGATTTGAATTTGACTATAGAATGTTAAAAAATATGTAGTAGGGGGTTAAATCTGATGTATGTGATGTTTGATTTTTTTAGTATTTAAAATTTTAATAAAACTTTAAAAAAAAGGATAGGATAGGTTAGGCATGCACATGGTGGGCATGTCGTGAGTGGACTCCTTCTGATTCACTCTGTTTCTATGTAACTCGACAACTTGAGAATATGTACAGAGTCAAGGAACAGGACATTCCCTTTCTCTTACATCATCCCCAACTTAACTCTGTGGTGATCGAAATGACTCAAGGTCACCAAAATAGAGAGCATTCTGCGCTTACTGACCAGGAAGGTCGAAAAATCGGAATGTTGTCTCACCACATGTACTCCACTATGGGACTTGGTCTATGCATTTCAAATTACAAGGCCATGATGTGATGCTATCAATTTTTTCCTGTGGCAAAAGATGGAATCCCTTGTTATTTTTCAACTGGAACAGCAGAGAGAACTGGAAAAAGTCTTCATTGCTGTGGCCATGCAACTATCAAAACAACTAGCAACAACAAGACCCCATGTTGACTGACTCGCGAGCCCTTGTTGGTGCGGTTGCTCTCCATTGCCTCATATGGCTGTGAGCTGCAAATTTGCTCCAGGACACTCGGGCCCATATTGAGAATATGCCCTTCACTGGAACCGGCCTCTTCCACTCAAAGACCAATGAGAGACTAGATTCCATCCACAAGGCAAGGCTCATGGCTTGACACATGCCTTGGGAACCTACACAGCAGCAAATCCGTAAGTTCTGACGCCCATCAGTATCAGCCTCCTAAAAAGAGACTTGATACCAAAAAATGTCAATGCTGATGGACTGCGCAGACTAGTCCTCTTCTGTCTTCTTTTCTGTCTCCCCCATTCCCTTTTGGGGATTGATTACATCACCATTTCCCCATCTGGGGATCCATCACATCCGATCAGTAGGTCCTGTCCAATTAAATCATGGATACCAGATCTCCTCCTATTAGAATAGTTCAAAGAACAGCACCTTCTCCAGTAGTCCTTCACGCGATCAAAATGCTGTTATGAAAAGGAGCAATCCAGTTGAACAATCCGAGAGCACAGTTTCTAATGTGAAATACTTCTCTGTACTGAAAAAAGATGGAGGTCATCACCCCATCCTAGACCTGTGTGAAGTGAACAGATAAATAAAGGCAGAGTTTAGAATGGCATCATTACAGAATATTCTACCACTATTGCAAAAAGAGGACTGGTCTGCATCGCTGGATTTACAAGATGCTTATTTTCTTATAAATGCCTGCTTACAGACATTTCCTCCGATTCCAAGTTGGTACAGAAGCATTCGAATTCAAGGTGATCCCATTTGGGCTTTCAATGGCACTGAAAATATTTACAAAATGCATGGCACCAGCTTGAGTGCATCTAAGGTTATAAGGAGTACGAGTTTATCCATACTTGGATAATTGGCTGTTAGTGTCTTCATCTAGAGATGGATTATTGGACTCAGGTTCCATAACATGTACCTTATTGAATCAGTTGAAACTGTGCATAAATGACAAGAAATCATTGCTTGTCCCTGCACAGATAATGACCTACATAGGGGCTCGCTTACAGTCTCTGGATGCAAAAGCGTAGCTCCCAACAGATCACAAGCAGAACCTAAAGAATTTAATCCTGAGACTACAATCCATCCCAACGGTTTCGGTTCAGACAATCCAACAGACCCTAGGTATCAGTGGTTCAACATGCAAGGTTATGGATGCAACCCACTGCAACTGTGGTTTAATCAGATTCACTGTCCTGAACAGGACACTCCATACCAATTAGTCAAGATCCCTTGCTATGTACTGAAGGGACTATGTACTGAATGCTCTACTGGTGGTTGACTGATACCAACTTGGACCATAGCATGCCATTTCGACTGTCAAATCCGAAGAAGGCACTGCATACCGATGTGTCTCAACTTGGATGGGGAGCTCACTGTGCGTCGTACCAAATTCAGAGAACATGGCAAGGGCCAAATTAATGAGGCATATAAACTATTTGGAGCTTTTGGTGGTGTTCTAGGCTCTTTGATCATTTCAAAACCTGACAGTGGACCAGTACATCCAATTAGTGATGGACAATACGTCCACTGTTTTCTGCATCAACAAACAGGAAGGAATGAAATCAGCCTTGCTAGCTCATCTGTTGATGCATCTTTGGAACTGGTGCCTCAATCACAAGATCCATCTGCAAGCAGTTCATGTTGCTTGTACCCAGAATACTGAGGCAGACTCACTGAACCACACATCAATCCTACACACAATTGGGAGCTGAAACAGGACATACGCATCCAGCTATTCAACTTCAGGGGAACACCCACAGTCAACTTGCTCACTACATATCTGAACAAAGCTTGCAGCTGCTATTGCTCTAGGTCTGAAATTGGGAAGGACTCACTGGGAGACACATTTATGATCCCATGGAAAAATGCTTTCTTATGAGTTTTTTATTTATTTATTTATTTATTTATTTATTTTTTAAAAATTTATATGCCGCCCCTTGCAATAGCCTTGCTGATTCCACTCATAACAAGGACTATGAAACTGAGACGGGACAGAACCACGTGTATTTTAGTAAGTCTATGGTGACCTCAACAGGCCTGGTTTCTGACTCTCCTGCAAATGTTTCAAGACACATATCAGCACCTTTCAGAGATACCCAACCTATTTTCTCAGGACGATTCTGCATCCTGATCACACACTGAAACTGACAGCCTGGCTAATATATTGACCTCCTCAGCATCTCTTTTGGATTCTGAAATCCACTTCATTTTTCAGTCAGCTCTCCTTCCAAATACAAGACAATTGTACATATCTAAATAGAGAAGTTTCGAAATCTATGGTGCTAACCACAACTTTGTGGCATTCACTGCCACAATTCAAAATATCTTTCAATTCCTCTTTAACTTACATCAGGCAGGATTAAAGCCAACATATATTAAGGTATACCGTGCTGTCATTTCATACCACAGAGGATAAATGGAGCGACCATCCACCTTCTCCCACCAATTAACATGCTACTTCTTACTAGGGCTACAGAATTTGAATCCTCTGATCCAGTTGATCGTCCTGACATGGAGTCTCTTCATTGTCCTCCAAGCCCTGACCAAACCACTGTCCAAGCCAATCTCATCCACAGATTTAAGACTACTCTCATGGAAAAAATATCCTTTCTGGTGGCCATCACATCAGCTAGGAGAGCAAGTGAGCTATGTGCTCTTTGAATAGATGCACCATACCTGAATTTTCCTAAGGAAAAGGTCCTACGCATGGATCCTTCCTCACTGCTGAAGGTAGCCACGACATTCCATCTGAACCAAGATATTGTTTTATCAACCTATTTCCCTGCACCTTCTACACCAATTGAGAGATCACTTCACACACTAGACATGCACAGAGCACTTGCCTTTTTCTATCACAAACAGTAATGTTCCATAAGACCAAACAGCTCTTTGTTAAATACTTCAACCATGACTCTGACCTGTTTTGTAAGCCTTCCAGAGACGCACAGTGATTGGACAGATTAGAAATATCCCAAATAAATAAATGGCAAAGGGGCTCCAATAGAACCTCAGTGATTGTCCAAGTGGATGGTCAAAACCATTAAGCTTGCATGCCAACTCACCAACATAGATTGCCACTAACCCCAAAAGGACATTCGACTAGAGCCATCTCGACTTTGACAGCACTACATGCTGGCATACCTCTGCATGACCTATGCAAAGCTGCTACATGAGCCCTGTCCTCTCTGCTGACTTCTAATAACGATACCTTCCCACCACCTAGGTAGGGGCAAGCTTGTTAGTCACCCATATGTGTGATTTACAGAGACCATGATGAAGAAAGGCAGGTTGCTTACCTGCAA
The DNA here is from genome assembly GCA_023646645.1 of Varanus salvator macromaculatus. NCBI lineage: Eukaryota > Metazoa > Chordata > Lepidosauria > Squamata > Varanidae > Varanus > Varanus salvator. Next base: position 799,608 of record JAIXND010000654.1, on the reverse strand, counting down.
TCTGCCTTTCAAGTGGTCATCTGTGCAATCACATAACCCACCTGCTGACCCTCTGTCAATGTTGGTAAAACAAATCAGGCTGACTTCCTTCCTTCTAAGTTGTCAACACTGGTTGGGGAGCGAACTGTCGGTCTTCAGCTGGACTGGCAAAGTGGCAGGAACTCTGTGTATTTCTCTGGGGGAGGAGGGGAGGCAGAGTTCCTGCCAAAACTCTTAATGCTGAGAAAATCTTCCCAAATATAGGCACTGCGCAGGCACAGCACCCATATGTGTGAATGCACAGATGGCCACTCAAAGAATGAGTTACAGGTAAGCAACTTGCCTTCCCCCCCCCCACCTGTTACTGTTGGTGGGCAGAGGAGAGGGGTGCTGCTTGCACAGCACAGGGGGCTCAATTCCTGACAAGCTCCCTGCAAACAGTTGTGCTTGCCAGGAACTCAGATTCAGGGCTGCTGCAAAGGGACCCAGACCCTAGGGAATCTGATGGATTCTCGCCCCCAATTCAATTCATCATGCTTATCCATACCATATTGCTAACCTATTTTGTAAGGGACATATGTATTTGAGACAACTCAGAACTTGATTGCCATGAAAGTTCTTCAGGAACAACAGATGATGGGTGAATTAGCCTGATAATTGGAAAACTTGAGTGCCAAAGAATTGATGCTTTTGAATTGCAGTGTTGGAGAAGACTTCTGAGAGTCCCTTGGACTGCAAAGGAATCAAATCAGTCAATCCTAAAGGAAATCAACCCTGACTGTACTTTAGAAGGACAGATACTGAAGTGGAAGCTCAAATACTTTGGCTGCCTAATGTGAAGGGAAGACTCACTAGAAGAGACCCTGCTGCTGGGAAGGATTGAATGCAAAAGGAGAAGGGGGCAGCAGAGGTTGAGGTGGCTTGATGGGGTCACTGGGGAGGTGGGTGTGGGGTTGGGTGGACTCTGGATAGGAAAACCTGGAAGAATGTTGTTCTTGGAGTCGCGAAGAATCGGGCATGACTTTGCGACTGAACAACAACAATAGGGAAACTGTCTCCCTCTGCAGAGCCTGGCTCTGTTCCTGCTCAACAGCAATTGTCTAGCCATTCAGTAACGCTGGCAAAGAAACTAGTACATCACTAAAATTGACATGCGCTAGTGTGTGTAATTTTGGCCTAGTTAGTGGGGTGGTCTGCTGGGGAGAAACAAGAACTCACCATGGCCAGGTATTTCCAGGCCTTTGTAAAGCTTCAACAAAGCAGGAATGTAGGAGGGACTTAGGGAAGTAGCTTCCAGCAAGGCTACTCTCAAGTGAACATTAAGCCTAGAAAATCAAGGACAATAATGCATTTAAGAAAACAACAGAGAAACTGCAGAATTTGCATAGAAATCCAATGCATTTTCCTGGATTTTGTGCAACTTACTAGTCACAGCTCAGGCAAAACTATGCAGAAGCCCCCAGTGACTGATTTTAGGCCTCTTCCAAAACTGGTAGTATCTGCTGCAGAACTACATGATGTATCTTTGCAGTATTCTCTGGGCCTGTTATCTAGGAGGTTTGTTAGTGGGTGTCAGTTGCTAAGGGTCCTTCAATATGGTGAGTGGTGTGCATTATCTAGTCTCCCTCACAAAGGTCTTGTCTAACTTGTCTTGTAGCTGCTGAAGGCCACAGAACAGAGGGTAAGGTGCAGAGAAATGATGGCTCACATCTTTTGTAATGGGGCACAGTTGAGACTTGGGAGCAAAACTGTACAGTCTCTGAATTTGTCTAGCTAAGCCTGCAGAAACTGGATTGAGCTTAAATTTATGAAACGTCTGCTTGTGTAATTTCTGCATGCCTTTAGTTTGCCTGTGCTCCTGAATACAGTCCCTGTGAGATATAAAAAAAATATATCCAATAGAATCCAAGCAGTGACGATACGGGAGGCAAAATAACAAGCAGAGAAGTTTAATTCATTCTTGCAAGAGCAGCCGCCCACCTCACAGGTAGTGCGCCATTCACACACAAAACATTCACTTTTATCACCTTTTCCCGGCCGCGGACCCTACCCCTTTTCTCCCATTGGCTGGGCTACTCAGAGGGCATATTCTTCTCCGTCTGCCTTCATCATACTACCCCTTGATATGACCCCACCCCCTTGCACATACAACCCATGTTCATGCTAATGAGCCTATTACCTATGAGAGGTGTGTCATTTACTTCATAAACCTATTAAGCTTGCGCAGTTTCTTCTAAAAGTTCAGCAGGACGGCTTGGCCTTGAGAATTCTTGATGCCAAAATGTTTCTTAAATCTTGTGGGGAGGATGAGATAATGAGAACAGGCCTTTCTCCAAGCTCGTTATCGCCAGTTGTAAAGTAATCCATTGTCCGCTCTCCTCCTCTGAAGGTGACAGTTTTACCACTGTCCCCCAATTTTACCCCTTCTGGTATTTTTTGGGACTTTTGATGTAAGAAACATTATTACTCTTAGAACAACTATTTACATGTTTTGATTCTCAGGCTTTTTGGCCTTAAGAGACTTCAATGGTCCTGTCCTATTCCTGTTTTTCACCCTTAACACTTACTAGCAGTAACATTTCATTTCTCACAGTCCCTGTGCTCCTAAATAACAGTAGAATTATATCATCAATTGTATTGGGCAATATAGCACTCTTCAACATTCCCTTTCTTGCTTTTTCACTCACATTAGAGAGAGGCCACTCTGCATGGACTTGCTGGGTTCCAAATGAAGGAATCACCACGTACTATTCATGAAGGCTACATCTTAACTCCAGTACTGGAGGCAGGATGCTTCTCTAAACCAGTTGTTAGGGTCAATAAATGGGAGGTTGCTGTTGAGTTCATGCCTGCTTGTAGGTTTCCCACAGGCATCTGGTTGACCATTGGTAATTAGAATGAAGGACTAAATAGGTCTTTAATTTAATCTAGCACTGCTCTCCTTATGTTCCTTTTTAAAATTTATTTATTCAATTTATATTCTGCATTAAATTAGTCTGAGAACCCTCTCAGCAGATTATAAAAGTACAGTAAAAGCAACATCTTTTTTTATAATAAGTTTTATTCAAAATAACCCTGCTACAAAGAAAAACTAAAAACATCAATCATCAGACCTGCTGAGTCAGCCCCCACATTTTTTCTGTTTATGATACCTTAAAAACATATTTGAATCTATACGAAGTCCCGTTTCTCTAGCCAATAATAATGAGTCCCAAGTTTGATAGAAATCAATAACTTCTTTCTCCTTCAATGACAAAGTCAATCTGTCCATTTCTGCCCACTCCAAGATCTTTTTAAGGATCAGTTCATCAGTGGGTGGTTCTTCACTTTTGCAGTGTTGGGCAAATGCAATCTTCGCCGTAGTAATTACATGTAGAATCTAGTACATTTCTTGTTTACTAATATCAACAGGTATAATGCCTAATAAGAAAACTTCAGGTTTAAAAGCTAAGGATTTTTGTAACATTTCCTCAAGCCATTTATGTATTTTAATCCAATACTTTTTCGCATTATCGCAAGTCCACCACATATGATAGAAGGTACCCAATTTATGTTTATATTTCCAACATCCATTTGACATATTTGAAAACATCTTGGCTAGTCTATTTGGTGACAAATAAGGTAAAGGTAAAGGTTTCCCCTTGACATTACGTCCAGTCATGCTTGACTCTAGGGGGCGGTGCTCATCTCCGTTTCCTAGCCGAGGGAGCCAGCGTTTGTCCGCAGACAGTCTCCGTGGTCATGTGGCCGGCATGACTAAACACCGAAGTGCACGGCACGCTGTTACCTGCCCACCGAAGTGGTACCTTTTTATCTACTTGCATTTGCATGCTTTCGAACTGCAAGGTTGGCAGAAGCTAGGACGGCGCACGAGAGCTCACCCCATGTGCAGATTCGAACCGGCGACCCTTCGATCTACCAGCCCAGCAGCACAGCGGTTTAAACCACTGCGCCACCTGCAGTCCTTTGGTGACAAATACCATCTATAAAACATTTTATACAAGTTTTCTTTATATGAAGTTGCTAATGTTACCTTAATATTTCTTTCCCACAGCTTTTGCCATTTTTCTAATTCAATATTATATCCAAAGTTTTGTGCCTATATTATCATAGTTTCCTTAACCTGTTCATCTTCCATTCTCCTATCTAGTAAGAAATTATATAGTCTTTTAATCCTTTTCTCATCTGATTTAAGCATCACCTGATCAAATGCTGTTAAATCTTTATAAAAGCCCCACATTCTATAGTCTTTAGCATATCTCGATTGCATCTGCACCTTATGCCACCAAGAGATATTAGATCCTTGTTCTTGTATTTCTTGATTCAATTTCAATCCTCCATCATTATCCAAAATGTCATAATATCTTACGATCGCTTCAAAGTTCAATGCATTTGGATATGCAAGAGCTTCCATAGGTGAAAGCCATCATGGTAATTTATTATACAATTTTGTCTTTAACTTTTCCCACACCAACATTAATGATTTCCTAATTTAATGACTTAAAAAAGAACCATGTACCTTAGCCTTTTTATACCACATATAAGCATGCCAACCCATTTGCAAATCATGCCCTTCAAGATATAAGATTCTCTTATTTCTTAATGTTATCCATTCTTTTAGCCACTTTAAAACAGAAGCGTGATAATACAGCATCCAATCAGGGAGACCAAAGCCCCCATTCTCTTTAGCCTCCTGAAGTATTTTTAGTTTAATCCTTGGTTTCTTCTTTCTCCATATAAATCTCGAAATTTGAAAATTTAAATCATCAAAAAATTTTCTATCAATTTTTATGGGAATCATTTGGAATAGAAACAAAAGCTTTGGTAATATATTCATTTTAGCTAGTACTATTCTTCCCAGCAAGGATAATTGCAAATTAGCCCATTTTTCCAAATCACTCTTAATTTTCTTAAATAGTTTATCATAATTGTCTTCTTTCAGAGTGGTATACTTAGCTGTAAGATAAATTCCCAAATATTTAACCTTTTTAGCAATCTGAAAGTCCACTTGTTCCACCAGAGTTTTTTTCTGCTCCTGTGAAATTTTTTACTAACATTTTCATCTTGTCTCTGTTTATTTTCATCCCAGTAACCTCTCCATACTCTTCAATCCTTTGTAGGAGTTTAGGCATTGTTACTAAGGGTTCCTCAGTTATGAAAACTAGGTCATCTGCTAATGCTGGCAATTTATAGCTTTCATCTCTGATTCTAGTACCTTTAATGTACATATCGTCCCTGATATTTCTGTTTAACACTTCTAGGATCAATATAAACAACAGTGGTGATAGTGGGCATCCTTGTCTTGTACCCTTTTGTATATCTGTAATATTTGTAAATACTCAGTACAGTAAACGCAACATCTGATAAAAACATTTAACAATCAACAAAATGCCACTGAGGGATCAGATATAAATAGGTTAAAACAGTAATATTAACATTACACAATATAAAATCACATTTTTAAAATCAGTTATTAACATATCTGGAGAATAGGATCATTTTCACCTGGTGCAGAAAAAAATTTAGTGATGGCGCCAGGCAAATTGCTTTCAAAGGCTATTCCATAAATGGGGTGCAACCACTGAGAAGGCCCTCTTCTATTTGCCATCCTTTTTACCTCCTTGGAGGATGGCTCTCTCAGGAGGGGCTCATCACCCAATCTTAGATATATATTAAACTGTCTGCTTTTTTAATATTAAAGGTAAGTTTGCTTTGGATTATCCGTGTATCTCTCTACTTAGAATAAAAAGATTAAAAGCTAACATACATTTTCATCTTTCATTTAAAAGCCCCACTTGTTGATTTCTATTAAAGGACCTGGAAGTGGCTGGGAAAGTTAGCTGTTTTGGCCTCAGTATTTTTCTGGGTGTGGGGAGATAGAATACTGAAACAAATATATTCTCTTCTAATAGAAAACATTCTGTTTCTATATATTCCAGATCTGTAGCTGAAGCCACTGAAGTAGATCTCAATATGCGGGTTGGCCTGCACACAGGAAGAGTGCTTTGTGGTGTTCTGGGTCTTCGCAAATGGCAATATGATGTTTGGTCAAATGATGTGACTCTTGCTAATGTAATGGAGGCTGGAGGATTGCCTGGGTAAGTCTCAAGACAACAGGCTATTTGTTTGTTTGTTTCCACCTTCCTTTTTTTTGCATTAGTGTACATTCTAGTTGTAATGGCTTTATTACTTTAAAATTATAGCCACTCAATCAGTATTCTGTTATATCTTTGTAGCTTAGCAAGGGAAATATCCATGCTGCTTCCTCGTGCTGGGAGATCCTTGTGAGGCCCATGCGTAGACTCTTTAGCTGTGACAAGTCATGTTGCCTGGGGTGCACCACAAGGAGGCTAGTCTACATTGCTTGCTTCCACCTGAATAACAGACAAGCCAACTATACACCAAAAGTGAAATTTAGGAACCAGCTGTTGAAGCTCAGTCATAATCCTAAGTATTTAGGAGTGACCTGATCAGTCCTTAAACAATAGGGAACACCTAAGGAAAACTTTGGATAAAATAAAAGCCAGAAATAATATTTTACATAAACTCTCTGGCACTAGCTGGGGAGCAAATGCCACAGCCCTTAAGACAGTGATGGCAAACCTATGGCATGCATGCCCAAAGGGGCACGCAGAGCCCTCTCTGTCTGCACACGATCACCCCAGCAGCCATGCGCATATATGGAAAGATTAAGGGCACCAGACAACGAGCTTTTGCATGGCCACTGAGGTGCCAGTGATTTGCATGGACTGTGATTTTAGCAGGGTGCAGATGGCGCAGTAGTTTAAACTGCTGTGCTGCTGGGCTGGTTGATCAAAAGGTCGCCGATTTGAGTCTGCACAACCCGTTGTGATTTTAGCAAAAGGAAGGAAAGGTAGAAAATACATTCAGATACCTTTTTCAGGTCCAGCCAAAAGCTGGTGGTTAGTGGAACATTGCCCCCTTGTGCTGGTGGTCAGCAAATTCAAGTTTTATTGCAGTGTTGGCGCTTTGTGATAAGTGGGTTCTGAGTTCGGGCACGCAGTCTCTAAAAGGTTCACCATCACTGCCTTAGGATATCAGCCCTTCCTTTGGTGTATTTGGTGGCTGAGTACTGCAGCCCTGTTTGGTTAAACAGTGCACACAAAACAACCACACTATGAGATTAGACTCATAGAATAGTAGAGTTGGAAGGGGCCATGAAGGCCATCGAGTCCAACCCCCTGCTTTTAATATCAGGAACCACTAAAGTGACACCTTTCAAATGGCTACAAGCATGAACATACCACCCTGACATCTTAGAAGACAATTAGCTTTAAAAAGGGAGTGACAGAAATGTGAGACAAATTGCTTATTACCTTTATATGAGGACTGCTGCAATCAAATATTCAGACTTGGATCTTGGAATCCGCTGTGGAAACTTGGAGAACAATTAGTTAGAAAAGGCTTTGACACTGAGATAGCTTGGTACCAGGAGTAGGCAATTTCAAATCCAGATCTGTTTAATTTAGAGTTTGATCCAGAACAATGCCCTTATGGCTTTGATCTCCCAAGGAAAAACTGGACAGCACTTAACCAGATTTGAACCAATCATGGCAGATGCCAATGCATAAATGTAATGGAAACATAAATGGGGGCTGGTTGATAACCCTAGCTGAGACTGCAGGAGTGTTCCACAAACTCTATATCACATCACGATGGAATGCTCCCTTAACAAGTTTCCTGGTACCTTGCAAGAGTTACATCATCTTGAGGGTACTGCTGGCCAATGGTTAAATGATCTTGATATCTGGCCATGGGTCTAACCACTCTAGTAACTGCTCATACATAATCTAATTTTATCTATAATCTTACCCATTGTTTGTATTGGATGTTTTTAAGTTAATTTATTGTCTTACTGTTTTGCATTTTACACACATTATATATTAGTTTGAATTTTTCTGCAACAATGCTGTATTCTGCTTTGCCATACAAAATAAATGAATAAAGCAAGGGACATACACTAAAAATTTTATCGGTTTTACCCCAGGGCCAAACTGGATGAGTCAATGGGAGATCTTTGGTTGGATCTTCTGAAAGATTTTTCACAGCTGAAAGATGTGAGTTTAGAGGACAATTTGGATGGGTAATGGACCCCCATGCTTCTTTATATTCTGGCAATGTCACCAGATTTTTTTAAAAGCATGCCAGTGGCAAGGTAATTGCTGAGTGCTATGCACTGTGCCGCTAATCGCTTTCTCTCTCTCTTTTTTATCCCTCACCCCATCTCTAGGAAAGTGCATATAACAAAGACCACCTTAGAGTGCCTAAATGGTGACTATGAGGTAGAACCAGGGCATGGCCATGAAAGGAACAGTTTCTTAAAGAAGCATAATATTGAAACCTTTTTCATTGTGCCATCTCACCGGAGAAAGGTATGTGTCTCATTTTAGCTGGTAACACTTTAGGCTTGTGCAGTGTAATAGTTAAGTATGGTGCAATCATAAGCAGGTCACATGCATTTTTCATTTTTTAGCTATTCCTCAAACAATATGACCTGAATTGAATGGGAAATGCCGCTTGTGCTGAAATATCAAATTCAGGAATAGAGAGTTGATGTGCTTATTCATAGTTTGCAATAAAAAGCAGATTTGAACCTAAAAGCTTTCAGTCCAGAAAAAATGTTGCAGATGTGATGCCAGTAGCTCACATTCATTCATAGTTTCCTATTTTTATTGCATGAGCATTTTAGAGCAGAACATTCTCCTGTGCAAGCCTTAATAAAATTTACAACAGCAACTCAAGAGCTTGGCTGTGTTTTTGTTCTGCACCCATTTGTTATGCCCCTGAATCTCAACTTTGTATCTACATAGGTTTTTAAATATTGTTATACTCCTATATTTCTAAATTTCAGCATGTATACATAACATTCCAGTGATAACAATGCCTGTTTCTAAGAATACAGACTATAAACAAAGGGAGGAATAAAAGCATTTAAAATGTGTTGCCTGTGGCAATAGAATGCAATGGGCTCATTAATGATTGAACTGCCATAGTCTGGGAGAAGTTACCATGTGAGCAGCAGAAAGCAGGCTTAGTTCTCTAGGTCAGGGTAACAGGCTGGAGGTGAATGTCTGCCTTGTAATGCACAACACATCCGTTCATTCAGCTTTAAGATCAAGTGTTAGAATATCAGTGGAAATGTTCTCTAGTATGGGTGAGTGAGTTTGAGCTTACCAGGTACCACCTGGGGTGCCAATTGCTGGTGCACAGAAAAGGTGTTGGAATCTTGCAAATCTGGATTTGTGCTGATAGTAATGTCAGAGGAGGAGCTTTAAAGACTGATGGCTAGTAGTAGCTCCAAGAGGAAGTCTGTTGAAATTCTGGAAGGAGATCCCAGAGGAGGTGCACTGATGGACCTTCCTTTTATGCTTCTGTAAGTGAATTCTGGTGAATATTTTAGACGTGTAGTTGGAGTACCATCATGTTATGTGCTTACCATCAGGATGATGCTTTAGTTACAATACTTTATATATTTTTCTTGTTTTTAAACATTTAACTGTTTGGTAATCCTTTGATGAGTTATTGTTATGATTTTACAGTTTCTTCTCAGAAATAGAAGGAAGTGCAACACACATGTACTCTCCAAATATAAATAATAAAAAACCCCTTCCTCCACATCTGGTGCTCTTATGAATGGACTGCTCCCAGCACTGGTAGTGAAAGACATGATGCATCTATTCATCTTTCCCCCTTAAATATATTTTCTCTGGTAATTAAAAAGAAACAGCAGCAGCAGTGGAAAACACAGGTGTGATTGGAAGAATTAACTTTAAAGTGTTGTAACCTAGCCTTTTGTTGTTGTTAGTCACGAAGTTGTGTCCGACCCATCGCAACCCCATGGACAACATTCCTCCAGGCCTTCCTGTCCTCCACCATCCCCTGGAGTCCACTCAAGCTCACACCAACTGCCTCAGTGACTCCATCCAGCCACCTCATCCTCTGCCGTCCCCTTCTTCTTTTGCCATCTATTGTTCCCAGCATCAGGGTCTTCTCCAGGGAGTTCTTCCTCTCATGAGGTGGCCAAAGTATTTGAGTTTCATCTTCACTATCTGGCCTTCTAAAGAGCAGTCAGGGTTGATCTCCTCTAGGACTGACCGGTTTGATTGCCTTGCAGTCCAAGGGACTCTCAGGAGTCTCCTCCAGCACCACAATTCAAAGGCCTCAATCCTTTGCGCTCAGCCTTCCTTATGGTCCAGCTTTCACAGCCATACATTGCAATTGGGAAAACCATAGCCTTGACTATACGCACTTTTGTTGGCAGGGTGATGTCTCTGCTTTTTAGTATGCTGTCTAGATTTGCCATAGCTTTCCTCCCCAGGAGCAAGCGTCTTTTAATTTCTTGGCTGCAGTCCCCGTCTGCGGTGATCTTGGAGCCCAGGAAAATAAAATCTGTCACTACCTCCATTTCTGAGAGGACCGGATGCCATGATCTTAGTTTTTTAATGTTGAGTTTCAAGTCAACTTTTGCGCTCTCCTCCTTCACCTGCATCAAGAGGCTCTTTAGTTCCTCTTCACTTTCTGCCATAAGAATGGTATCATCTGCATATCTGAGGTTGTTGATATTTCTCCCAGCAATCGTGATTCCAACTGGTGATTCATCTAGCCCTGTCTTTCCCATGATGTGCTCTGCATATAAGTTAAATAGGCAGGGCGACAGTATACAGCCTTGCCGAACTCCTTTCTCAATTTTGAACCAATCAGTGGTCCCGTGTCCAGTTCTCACTGTTGCTTCTTGACCTGCATATAGGTTTCTCAAGAGACAAATAAGATGGTCAGGTACTTCCATCTCTTTAAGAACTTGCCACAATTTGTTGTGATCCACACAATCAAAGGCTTTAGCATAGTCAATGAAGCAGAAGTAGATGTTTTTCTGGAACTCCCTAGCTTTCTCCATGATCCAGCGTATGTTGGCAATTTGATCTCTAGTTCCTGTCCCTCTTCGAAATCCTGCCTGTACTTCTGGTAGTTCTCAGTCCACATACTGCTGGAGCCTAGCTTGTAGGATTTTGAGCATCACTTTGCTAGCATGTGGAATGCGTGCAATGGTGCGGTAGTTTGAACATTCTTTGGCATTGCCCTTCTTTGGGATTGGAATGTAAACTGACCTTTTCCAATCCTGTGGCCAGTGTTGAGTTTTCCAAATTTGCTGGCATATTGAGTATAACACTTTAACTGCATCGTCTTTCAGGATTTTGAATAGCTCAGCTGGAATACTGTCTCCTCCACTAGCTTTGCTGTTGCTCAGACTTCCTAAGGCCCATTTGACTTCACATTGCAGGATGTCTGGCTCGAGGTCAGTGACCACCCCATCGTGGTTATCAGGGATGTTAAGCTCTTTCTTGTATAGTTCTTCTGTGTAATCTTGCCACCTCTTCTTAATCTCTTCTGCCTCTGTTAGGTCCCTGCCATTTTGGTCCTTTATTATGCCCATCTTTGCATGAAACGTTCCCTTCATATCTCCAATTTTCTTGAAGAGATCTCTGGTCCTCCCTATTCTATTGTTTTCTTCTATTTCTTTGCACTGTTCATTTAGGAAGGCATTCTTATCTCTTCTGGCTGTTCTCTGGAATTCTGCATTCAATTGTTTGTATCTTTCTCTTTCTCCCTTGCCTTTCACTTCCCTTTTTTCCTCAGCTATTTGTAAAGCTTCCTCAGACAGCCATTTTGCTTTCTTGCATTTCTTTTTCTTTGGGATGGTTTTAGTTGCTGCCTCTTGTACAGCCTTTTAGGAATAAGTATTTGTTTCTTCATAGTGCGGGAAAGGAAAACATTCACTGGCCTCTGGAGGAGCCTCCAACCTCAATCTTCTGGAGGACTCCCTGGGGGAATTTCCATGTTCAGTGAACAGAAAAAATAGTGTGGATTTCCCTGAGCGCCACTGTTCTTCAGAGGACAGCATCACCTGGAGATAACAGTGGAAAGCCCTTTCCAGTGCTACTTAGCCTTCCAACTGGCAAAGGGAATAGCACAGAAGAGAATCTCCTGTTATCTCCAATCACTGACGGTAACAGCGTCACATGCTGCTCATCATAACAGGATGATGATTGCTCTGCCTCTGATATGGTAAGGGCTTGGTTGTTTGCTAATGAGGTCTTGGTTATTGGGTTCCACTATGGATTGGGTTTTCAGCAAGGTCTTGGGGAAGTCAGGTTTCCAGGAGAAGCAGGAATGGGAACAGGACACCACTAGAGAGCTTGAGGCAGACAAGCTTCTCTAAAGGTTGCTTTAACAAGCTGCAGAATGTAATTGGGCTTTGCATAGGTGTATGACTTCCTTTAGGCTGATTAGCCCTACCTCCTCAATGATTAAGGATTTTTCTGTTGAAGGCTTCCAGTCTTATTAGCATCTGGCAGCAATGATGCAGAGGTGGCTGCAGCACACTGTTGTCTTCATGACTGAAGTCCTCAAAGTCTGAGAACAGCTGGGCAAGCCTTTCTAGATGTAGAAGCAAATCCCTGGGGACACATGGTAAATCTAGGTCCTGAGGAGATGGAAACCTTGAGATGCTTTTCGGTAAGCAATTCCTCTCTGAATTGTGCATTTAGAAGCCTATTGTTCTGCAAGGGATCAGAATCCTCTGAGGAAGAGCTTTTGGCACCCTGATCCATGACAGAGCAGAACAAAGTTAGCAAATCAGCTTACTGCAAGTGTCAGCTGAGTCTATTTCATCATGCACTGAGTAAATCAAAATGGTTATGGATGGGACCAGATGATGTCAAGGAGGGGGATGGGAGTCAAAGCAGAGCCCTGCTGCTTGTCAGCATTCACCCCGCAGAAAGACTAGAACAAATTTGATCCAAGGTCCCAATAAATTCACAGCCGTCTTTAGGGAATGGTGCCAAGACCCTTATTTTATTCATCCTTTATTTATTTATTTATAGTATTTGTACGCCATCCCATTGCATATATCCTTCCCTAAATTATCCCATAAGCTTAATTTGCTAAGTAGGGCTTTAAAACCAGGTTTCTTGAGCTTATATTCATAAGTAGTCTTCTGCTGAATAGGATGGAGACATTATTTTTCCAGAATTACTGTAGTATGATAATGAATATTCTTTATTTTTTTTAATAATTTTTTATTATTTTCTCTACAATCTAACTTTAAAAACAACAGTTATTTAAGACATCAGATATACTGGGTTGACATCTTCCTCAGTTTAACAGTCAGTAGCCATATTCAAATCTACGCATAGTCCCGTTTCTCTAACTGATAATAAAAAGAGTTCCAAGTTTGGTAGAGATATGCGTCCTCCTTCAGAGACAAGGTCAATCTGTCCCTTTCCGTGCAGTCCAAAATCCTTTTTTAAGATCAACTCTTCAGTGCGTGGCTCTTCACTCCTCCCGTAATGAGCAAACAGAATCCTTGCCACAGTACTTACATGTAAGATCAAATATATAGCCTATTTATCAAAATCATTAAGAATAATATCTAATAGAAAAAAGAGAAAAGTCTTCAGGTTTACATTTTTGTTTACCTTTCCAACATCTATTTGAGATATTTGAGAACATTTTTGCTAATCTATTTAGCGATAAGAACTATCTATAAGATATTTACGTCTATCTATCTAACTATAGGGACTGCAGGTGGCGCAGTGGTTTAAACCGCTGTGCTGCTGGGCTGGTTGACCGAAAGGTCGCCGGTTCAAATCTGCACAATGGGGTGAGTTCCCGTTGCTCCGTCCCAACTCCTGCCAGCCTTGCAGTTCGAAAGCATGCAAATGCAAGTAGATAAAAAGGTACCACTTCAGTGGGCAGGTAACAGTGTTCCGTGCACTTTGGTGTTTAGTCATGCCGGCCACATGACCACAGAGACTGTCTGCAGACAAACGCTGGCTCCCTCGGCTAGGAAATGGAGATGAGCACTGCCCCCTAGAGTCAGGCATGACTGGACTTAATGTCAAGGGGAAACCTTTACCTTTACTTTTTTATCTAACTATAAAACATTTATATAGGTTTTCTTCATATGAAGTTGCTAAGATTACCTTAATATTTCCTTCCTACAGCTTTTGCCGTTTCTGTAACTCAATGTTATATCCAACATTTTATGCCCATATTATCATAGTTTCCTTAACTCATTCATCTTTCATTTTTATGCCCAAGTTATACAATCCTTTAATCATTCTTTCATCCAATTTTGAACTCATTTTATCAAATGTTGCTAATTCCTTTATAAGATCATATATTCTATAGTCTTCACATATCTCAATCATATTTGAACTTTATGCCACCAAGAAATGTCAATACCCTTACCACATATAAGTATGCCATCCTGTTTGTAAACAATGCCCTTCAAGATATAAAATTCCCTTAGAATTGTCCATTCTCCCTTGGAAATTTATGACTTCTAACATGGCTTAAGTTGACTCTATATACCAGGTCAGGCTTTTTATCAGTCTCTTTCTTTTCCATAGCAGGAGTATCTGCTAGCATAATGTTTATTAAACCACTTAGGTTTTCATTTTTTGCTTCTGATGTATTTTGAAATCTCACCAATATGACAACTGAATCCCATAATGACTTACTTGTTTGCATTAGTTGATGCCTCTCTTGATCCATCTTTTCAATTTTCTCATCAAAATCTTCAACCTTCTTTTTCACTTCTTGTATCTTTTGTTCATTTTGTTTTATTTTAATACAGAAACCTGAAAGTTGATTCATTATCTTCAAAACATGACTATCCAATTTATCCAGTTTATCCAGCCTTTCCTTTTGTTCCAAAGCAAATTCTTGTATAGCATTTTGCATAGACTCTTGAGATGCTTGCATAGATGTTAGAGATGCTTGTATTGCCAAAAGTGTCGTTTGTATGTCTTTTTGAGATTTTCCCAAATCCACAGATTTTGATTGATGTGTTAGGCTTTGGGAAGCAGATGTAGGTGCCAAAGATGATGGGTGAATTTTATCCCTGATGAAAGTGAAAGGTTTAATTAAAACAATTTTTAAATAACCTGTTGTGGTACTAAATGGCCACTAAATAGCAGCAAAAAATCACAAAAAAGGGGGGGAAAAATTTTTTTTTTGGCAAACAATGTATCTGTTAAAGGATAAAATGACCACAGGGTGGCAGCAAAAGGTTATTTGTTGGTATAACAAAGACAAAAAGTTCTTCCACATTGCCATGTTGTCTCCGAAAGAGACATACAGAAAACGAAACAGAAAAAGAACTTTTTCGACCAATTAATATACAATAAGTTCAAATTTAATTCTTCACCCTTGGGGAGATTAAACATAGAAAAAATTTCTTTTCTTCTAAGTCTCAAATTTCCCCAATTTCACTTAATCTCCCCTAGATTTGTCGCCACTTGAACTCCACAGGGAGAAGTTTCTTCCCTTTGTCAAGAGGGCCTTTTGTTATTCAGATTGATAGTTATTTCACAGGTTCTTTCACAGGCAGTATTTTGAAATGTCGGATGCCCACTTTTAAGCTTCTTCTTTTCTTCGCTATCAGTCCCACACCAGCAGCTTGTGAGGGGGTGGTGCACCCCTCTCTCTCCGTTCACTGAGAATTTCCCCGAATTTCTCCCGGTGGGTGGGGGACTGCCGCCCCCTCCCCCAGGCAGAAGTATGCTTGGGCTTCTAATCCCTGCCCCAACAGGGCTTGGATGGGCCTCCCAGGGCCCTCTGTAGAATGGATTTCGACGTGAAGCACGGAATTCCCTTTCTCCACAGCCGTCTTGCTGTGACGTCAACCGGAAGTCTCTCGATAATGAATATTCTTGAGGTGGTAGTGATCATCAACAGATGGAATAGTGAATCTCCTTGAACTGTGATAACTGAATTCTGTTGCTTTCTGTGCTTCCTTCCTTCTAATTATCTTTTACATGTATATATTTCTTTAAGAAGATTGTGGTCAGCATACACCAGTAATTCCATACTGGTAAATTAATGTGTCAGAGAGATTATAGCCTGGCCTTCCTTCTATCATGTTAGTTTTATGTGAAAGGAGGACATTATTTAATTTGATTCACCAGCCCAAAGATATTTTCACAATGAGAAGTTGATCATGTACTTTCCCTCTGAATCCACGTTTTACATTTAGATACATTATAAATATATTGCAAACCAATTATAAGATGCAATGAAAACTATTTATATGCTTCAGTGGATATTGGCAGAGGTTACTCATTAATAGTGCCTTGGTTTATTTTTCATGTAAAATTTGTATGTTACTTGCTTTTTTTTATACACATGCTTATAAAGAGACATTCTCTTGATTACTTTCACCAAGGAGAAATCACCTTAGGGGAAGTGGATCTTGTCTTAGTAGACAGGCTAATAAGCATTTTTATGTGCTATTAAGTCTTGTTTGCAATGTAGAATTTTATTTTTGTTATCTCAAATTAGACTAGCTAAAAAGATCAAGAGGGACTTGAAGAGAAAGTAGCCCATTGACTCACAAATCAATAGAAACATGTATAACAAAATAACAGGAAAACAATATGAATTAGTACCTGGAGGTAGACAAAACTGTTCAGATTACTTTCCCCAACAACCAGCTTTTAAAATCTGAAGTTATTCTTTGTGGTCTCTGTGCATCACACATATGTTCTTTTTTAGGTTGTATGAGAACGTTGTTTGAGTTTACAAGTGTTGAACAAGTCCCTTTCATAACCTCAAAGGGCGATACAACCATGAGAATGTGTTCACTGAAAATATTTGCAAATTATGGAGCACACATTTTTATGAAACAAGCAGTTTGCAATTGCATAGTTTTGAAATTGCTCAATTTCACATTTCATGCTATGGAAAAGGAGTTGCGCAACTTTGAAAAATATTGCAAATTTTGGTTGTAGCTTTCCAATTGTATCTGGTTTGTGTATTTTTCCTACCTATACAAATTCAACAGAGATTGCACATTATTGCAGAAAACAAAATGAGAGCATCAAGCTGGTGTCCAGAGAACCCAAGCAAATGAAACCCATTTCCACCCATCCCCACTTCTGTTCTTTTATGAATATGAAGAAATTTGCAAATATTGGTCGAAATGAAAATCTTACTCTTTGGCTAAATTCAATAGGTGCAGCTTTTTCCAGCATGGTAAAGGATGTTAAAGATGAGGAAAA
The DNA here is from genome assembly GCA_023646645.1 of Varanus salvator macromaculatus. Taxonomy (NCBI): domain Eukaryota; kingdom Metazoa; phylum Chordata; class Lepidosauria; order Squamata; family Varanidae; genus Varanus; species Varanus salvator. The sequence goes on along the minus strand of JAIXND010000654.1, from coordinate 782,545 downwards.
AAGAAGGAAGATGTCAGGAAAAAGAAGCAGCAACCCTAATTCAGCCCCATTAACCTGAGTTAATACAACGGGATTCAAATTAAGAGTTTTAAGATCTAGTACTTTAAGATTGAGCCAGGATCTGTCAGCTTTGGTTTCTGGCAAGTTCTTTCCATCTTGAATATGAAAAAATGTGAATTTTGGTAAATTCTTATTAAAAAACTAACTGCAATTAAATTTTCACTAATGCTAAGTTGAGACTGAATGAAACAACCATGTTGATATATTGCCAAGGTCCATATTTGTTTGTGTTTGAGCAGAAGAGCTTATCATCAGTGATTCGTGAGATATGCATTCCCCACACAGAGGGGAACCTACTGCTACTGGCTGTCATCCCTGCACAAAAGCAAATAGTTTCTCCATTATTGTGTCAGCAACTGATTTATTGAAGTGACAGGTCTTCCTGTACATCTTGGCTAACAGTGTTAGATCTCTGGTATGCATCAATGGAGTGTCTGCAAAGCTGGCAGGGAAAAATGCCTCATGAATTCCACTGGTATATCGACTGGCTTTTCCACTGGGCTTGCACATCAGTCATTGTGTCATGTGCTGATGCATTCCAGCATATTGAAGCTTTTCACAGCTATTGTGAACTTGCATACTGATTGCCAGACCTTACCAAGTTTTCAAAGTAATGTGTTTTTTATTATTCCATTCCCCCATCCCCATTTGGCACTGAATGTAAAGGGAACGAGCCCTCTCAAACTCAAGAAGCCCCTGTTCTGCTTGGGGTAGGGGGAGAAACAGGAAAAAGAGGAGAAGGCTGAATTGTTATTTAATTTAGCTTGAACAAGATTGCATGCTTGCTTGCTGGTTTAATATGGCATTTCTTCCCTTCAGAGCCTCTTAAAAACTGAAATGCAGCCACTTTTCTGTATTCTCTGTGTATTATTCTTTTTGACATTAATGTGAACTGGCTTCAGCAAGACACCAAGAAGAATGAAAATCAACATTAGCAGCAACTGATGGCCAGGAATGTGTTCCATTTCCAAGGTAAAACAGTCCCACTTTGGATTTAAAAGATATACCTGCACATTCTTAAAATCCATTCTGACAGTATGTTCCATCATCACAACATTCTGATTAAGCAAGGGATGAACACAGTAAGGTATGAAAGCTTTGTCATGTAACATTTACCTTTCCAAATGAGGAATTCTAAAATATTCAAAACTTTTACATTTTTTATTTGAAATCCATTCGCATTCATCTCTAGAGAAACAGCACAACATTATTAACCTTGGTAGGCTCTTCAGCAAGTGCAAGGTCATCTTATATGACACAGGCACCTAGTCTTTATTCAATCTTTAGTTATTTTTAATTGCAATTATTTTGGATGGAACTCAAAATTAAGACAGAGCCTAACCAGTTATTAGGTGTGGATGAATCTTGCCTCAGTGGTCACCTTGAGGTTAGGGCAGTTGTTATTGTTGTTGTTAGTCGCGAAGTCATGTCCGACCCATCGCAACCCCATGGACAACATTCCTCCAGGCCTTCCTGTCCTCCACCATCCCCTGAAGTCCACTCAAACTCACACCAACTGCTTTAGTGACTCCATCTAGCCACCTCATTCTCTGCTGCCCCCTTCTTCTTTTGTCATCTATTGTTCCCAGCATTAGGCTCTTCTCCAGGCATTAGGCTCTTCCTTCTCATTAGGTGGCCAAAGTATTTGAGTTTCATCTTCAGGATCTGGCCTTCTAAAGAGCAGTCAGGGTTGATCTCTTCTAGGACTGACCGGTTTGATCGCCTTGCGGTCCAAGGGACTCTCAGGAGTCTCCTCCGGCACCACTATTCAAAGGCCTCAATTCTTCAGCACTCAGCCTTCCTTATGGTCCAACTTTCACAGCCATACATTGCAACTGGGAAAACCATAGCCTTGACTATACGCACTTTTGTTGGCAGGGTGATGTCTCTGCTTTTTAGTATGCTGTCTAGATTTGCCATAGCTTTCCTTCCCAGGAGCAAACGTCTTTTAATTTCTTGGCTGCAGTCCCCATCTGCGGTGATCTTGGAGCCCAGGAAAATAAAATCTGTCACTACCTCCATTTCTTCCCCATCTATTTGCCAGGAAGTGAGAAGACTGGATGCTATGATCTTAGTTTTCTTAATGTTGAGTTTCAGGCCAAGCTTTGCGCTCTCCTCCTTCACCTGCATCAAGAGGCTCTTTAGTTCCTCTTCACTTTCTGCCATGTGGCACTTCCACTGTTCTACATAATTTTGCAAACATAATAGACAGTGGTTCTGAGAGTTCTTCCTTCAGTTCCTTTATGACTCTAGGGTTATTGGGTTTATTGGGCTCTGGAGATTTGAACGCCTTCAGCCCAATTAGATGATCCTTGACCATTTGCCTATCAATATGGGGCTGCCATCCTGCTCCTTCAGGTTGTACTTCACATTCATCAGGAAGGTCATAGATCTTCTATTGGGAGAAGTCTGAGACAAATTAGGAAGTAAACACTTCTGTCTTTTCTTTGTCTTTTATTCTTTTTACTTGTTCTAATTATTTGTAAATGTGCATTTAGAATTCCCTTCTTTAAAAAATATTTCCATCCATCTTGGACTCCTTTTTTCATTATAGTCACATGCCATGAGTATTTCCTTATCATTGTTCTAGGTTTATTAAAATCAGCTTTCCTAAAATCCAAGGTACATGTTTGGTTACGTTTGGCTTTTTCTCGCTTTAGAATCAAGAATTCAAGGATGGCAGTCACTTTACTCCAGAGTTCCCATAGCTCCCACTTTGTCCACTAGGTCTTTCCGGTTGGTTAGTATCAAGTCAGGGATAGCTGTTTCTTTTCTTTTCTTAGCATTCTTAACATGTTAACAGCAACATGTTAAGAATCTCTCGGAAGAACTGTATTTGGCAGAATTTGTCTCCCAACAGCTATCAGGGAAATTAAAAGTCTCCCATAACGACTACATCATGCCTCCTTGAAACACTGGCAATTTGCTTTTCAGAAGTATCATCCTCATCTTCTCCTTGACTGGATGGTCAGTAATAGAGTCCAACCACTCAGTTCCTTTTATTCTTTGCTCCATATATATTAATCCAAATGCTCTCAATGGGGCTACTAAGCACCTCCTCCTGTGTTTCTGTGCAGAGATATGCATCTTTAACACACAGTGTGACTCCCACCTCCCTTTCTGTTCCTTCTATTCTTCAACAGGTTATATCCTTCCCTTGTGTAATTCCAGTCATGGGAATCATCCCAACCAAGTTGCAGTTATACCTATTAGGTCATATTCACCCTCCTGTATTCAAATTCATGCTATTTGTTTCCCATACTCAAGACATTAGTTTATAGACATTGAAGACCATCTGCTTCATACTTTAGCTTTCTTCCTACATTTTTGGAAGACTTTATTGGACACTGTTAGAGCTGATCTCTCTGATGTGGTGAATAAGCCTTTGTCTCTTGTTATGCACAGATGTACTTCTCCTTCCCTGTATGGACTTGCACTGTTCTGTTTGTTTCCTAACTTCTGGGGGATTTGTAGCCATCTGCATTAGCTAATGTAAACTAATGCTAGTAGGACAAAATTGTGGTTTTAAAATTCCACTTCTATCAGCAAGTAGATGACAGAATGAAAAATATCAGACAATCCATGAAACAAATACCATGAATCCATGAAACACATGCCCAAAATGGATTTAACCAAATGTGTACCTTTCTACCAGAAATATAGTTCTTGCCACCTGATAACCAGATGCTAGAATAGAGTAGTAGTCTGTGGCCATGCTACCTAGGTGATGGGCATGAGTAGTGGCAGGAGAACATTAGCTGTTATATATTTGTGTGGGGGGCTGCTGATGCAGACCTAGTTCAAGGGAAAGATGGCAATGCTTTTTTAAGAGTTGTGTCTTACATGCAGTTTTTCCTGTTGCTTCAGTACTGTGAGAAAAGGCCTTATTTGATTCACTAAAAATCATTTTATATAAAAGAGACACAAGGCTGGGCAACTTGTGGTTCTTCAGATGTTTTGGTTCACAACCCCCATCTGCCCTGGCTAGCATAACCAATGGTAAGAAATTATGACAGCTGAGGCCCAAAGGATCATGAGGACACCAGGTTGGGTAAAGCTGGGCTAAAAGGCTGGCAGGAAAGACCATGAATTTAATTGATGCTGGGGTGTTTTCGCTTTTGGGGAATTTCTGGCAGGGAGGAATCAAGTTTTTGAACATTCAGTAGCAATGTTTGAAAAAGTTTGTCCATCTTTGTGCTAAATGACAAATTAAAGAAATTTTAAAGAAATTCATACAGCCTAGGACATACTTAGAATATTTTCTGAGGGTTACATCTGGGCAATATTTTTGAATAAATCATAAACAAGTTTGTGAATGCAAATAATGAGCAGTTGATGCTTTTGACTTTTGATCAAAAGGGCAAACATTCATCAACATGGGATTTGTTCAGAACTTCATGGCAGCAGCTGTACTGGAAGCTGCGACAGGTCTCCTAACACTCTCACTTTGTTGTCTCATCCAGCATGATTTGCAGCATCTAACAGTTTCATTTCTGACATTGGCTGGTTGAAAAGTTAAAGCAGATTTCTTACAAAGCAGGCATTAATAAAAGCATGCTGAAATCATGTGCGCACTTATCTAGGAGTAAGCCCCATCAAATGCAATGAGATTGGCTTCTGAGGATTGGGCTTTGAATCAGTACTTTAGATACTGCAGGGCAAAATTTTAGTTTGTATAAATTAATATATTAGTGCATAGTCCAATATATTAGTGCATAGTCCAAACCTATAACTCTTCAAAGTTGGTGGCTTATGAGCATCCTATGCAGGGTGGAAGGAATGTGGAGGTAAATATCACCTCACCTTTCCTCCCACTCTGCAAAACAGGCCTTTTATGTGTTGCACCTTGGACTGTGAGGGAAGAGGCTGAGGCACCATTGGAATACTTGGTATTATGATAATATTGGTCTCCTCTGCTTCCCATCTCCTATAATGCCCATTCATCCCCTTCTCCGATGTCAGATTTGCAACTTTGAAGAAACAGCTGGTGTGGTGCTTTCTATAAGGGGGATGCTTTGAGTGTAGAGCCCCTGCTACAAGGTTAGAGTGTTTTTCTGACTTGTAAATAGGTCTCAAAAACAATCTTATGTTCATCCAGACTGTCTAGCAGCCATAGGATTGTGCTGTCTGTACATTTGTAGTTATTACACTGGTACTGAGATATTTTGTGCATTGTGCTAAGAGCATAATCCATGGAGCATATAGATGATAGCATTTGTCTTCCTTTGAGGAATGAATTGTAAACATTGGGTGAGTATCTAGCTCAAATCTAGATATCTAGCTCAAATATTTTTTTACAACAGGTGGTTGTACAGCTGGGACCTGCTTGTATCTTTGTCCCAAAATATATTCCTAAGGCGAATATCAGATCTCATGCAGCACCAAATGCTTTAATTCATGAAATTAAAGGGATGTTACTGTGAAGGTCTCCCAAATAATATGAATCATGTTTGCAGAAAAATGTGCACAACTCCTAAAATCAAGGAGTTTAATTATGCACTGTTTAACTATGGTGTTTGCATATCTTTATTTATTTATTTTGACAAATAATACATGTCACAAAGATAAAAAGTTCTGGACAAAACAGTGCTTGGAAGCACAGGAGCATATCAAGGACCCATGAATGATTACAGTCACAGTGATTCTATTTTCTTTCACTGCAAGAGTATATTTTTATCTGTGTTTTATTTTAAGAATTTACATAGTACTCTTCATAGTACTCTCTCTTTTCAGAGAGGCTTACAAAAAATGAAATTCAGATAAAATTCACAGCAAGGATGTTGGGAGAAATCCAGCAGAAACATTTCTATAAGGAGGTACTACCTCTGCTTGATTGCATATGAGTGGGTGAGAGTCAAGGACTGCACATAATCTGCTGTGATCAGGGTTTCTTCTAGCTGTACCTTGAGTGGTACCAGCAGAACCTTCCTTCCACCTTATAACAGCATTGGCAATTAAGTCATATATCTGACTTTGGGTTCAGAAGGAAAGGATTAACCTCCCCTGCCCTTTCCCTGCATGCTAACCTGATGCTGCCCATTTTTATAATCCCGTTTATGACCTGAGGCACATTTTTACTTGAGTTGATCTGATGTGCAACAGTTAGCTATGCCTTGGTCACATCACATTTAAACTATTGCGATTCACTCTACATAGACCTACCCTCAAAGAGCATCCAGAAGCTTCAGCTGGTGCAAAATATGGCAGCTGGGCTACTAACTGCTACTTGGTCTGAAGACCAAATTACCCTAATATTGAAAGATGTATACTGGCTGCCAGTTGTTTTCCAGGCTCAGTTCAAGGTATTTGTTTTAACTTTTAAAGCCCTAAATAGCTTACAGACTGAGTATATTTGGCATCACACATCTCAGATTGAATTTTGCCTGAATTTGAAGTTTTGTATGAGAAGACATTATGAGGACAGAATTGTTCACAGAGGTCCACATGGAAGTCACCCAGGCGGTTGACACAATTCCATGTAAGCATCCTCTTCCCACTTGCAGAGCTCGCTTGGCTCTATGGTATACAGCAGAACTGTGGGAATTGGGAAGGCAGCTGAGTGCAGGTGTAGGAAAACAAGGACTAAACAGGTAAGAGCTCACTATTGAGTCTACACCATGGCAGTGTGGACAGTGAAGAAGGCATCCTTCTCCATCAACATTGCAGTGCTGTCCAGTGGAGCTATTTCGAGTGGTTTGTTTATATGCAGGCCCTAAAAAGTGGGCCCACTGCGATGAATTTGCACAGTAGTTCAAGGATAAAGTCACTTGGATCTACAATGAATTGGACTCCACATTTAATCTAGTCCCTTTAATGGAGGTGTCCACAGTACTGTTTGGTCGTTTTTTAATCTTTTGGATAAGTTTAAGTTATCAAAGCCTGATGATATAAACAAGGTGCTTGGATAAGTTTGTTCTACCACCTGTGTTCTTGCCCCTTGCCCCTCATGGTTGCTCATCAAAGCTAAGGAGGGAATACATGGTCCAGGCGATTGTGAATGGCTCTCTGAGGGAGGGGTCCCTTAAAGGAAGCAGTGATCAGACCCATCCTGAAGAAGGTGGGTCTGGATCCAAGAGATGTTAACATCTATAGGCATGTGGCCAACATTACATTTTTGGGCACGGTGCTAAAGTTGTTGGTAGCTGGGCAACTGCAGGCAATTTTGGAGGAATAGTTAATCTGGATCCATTTCAGTCCAGCTTCAGGGCTGGTTTTGGAACTGAAACTGCCTTGGTCACTCTGTGGGATGATGTGTGCCAGGAGAACGACAGGGGGAGTGCATCCCTATTGGTTCTTATAGATTTCTCAGAGACTTTTGATTCCATCAACCATGGTATCCTCCTGGACAGGCTGCTTGGGTTGGGAGTTGGGAGGCACTGCTTTTTCTTACCTGACTGAGTGACTCCAGAAGGTGTCTCTGGAAGAGAGCACCTCAACTTCATGGTGTCTACACTATGGTACTGAATCCATCCTCTCCTGGATGGAGTTGCACTCCCCCTAAAGGTGTGGAGCTTGGGGGTACTCCTGGATCCAGAATTGTCCCTAGTCTTAGATGGCAACTGTGGCCTGGAGTGCCTTCAGTCAACTTTGGTTGGTTTACTAGCTGCATCCCTATCTTGATGGACAGAACGTAGGAATGGTAATCCATGCTCTGGTAAACTTGCATTTAGACTACTGTAATGCTCTTTACATGGTGCTGCCCTTGAAAGCAGGCTGGAAACTTTGATTGGTACAAAACAGAGCAGCCCATCTATTGACAGGGACAGGCAGGCACAAATGTATCAGCTCTGTGCATTATCAAGTACACTGCTCACCAGGTGAAGTTTGGGCCCACTTTAAGGTACCCACACTAACATATAAAGCCCTAAATGGATCAGGGTCTGGATAGCTAGAGGAATGTCTCCTCCCATATACATATACCCAGACCCTAAGGTCATGTATAGAGGGCCTTCTCCAGGAGCCATGTTTGTTTGTTTATTTAAATCTTTTCTAGACTGTCCCATTACTGCAGTCTCGGGATGGTTTAACAATACAAAACGTAAAACATTTAAAACACAGAGTTTAAAAGAAGTAAAGATGGCTAGAACAAGAAGGGCCTTCTCAACTGTGGTGCCTCAATTATGGAATCAGCTCCCCAGGGATATACAGCTGGTACCAACTCTATATATGTTTCTGTGACAGGTTAAAACCTTTTTATTCTCTTGCCTTTTTAATTGTCGATAAAATTATTTAGTTTTATATTGGTTTTTATCATACTGTTACTGGTACATGCAGATTGTTGTTACATATTGTCATATATTGTTTCAGTTTGATTATTGTTTATGTTGGTTGCATTTTATTGGTTGAATAGGTATTTTATGATTGGTTTACTTGTTTTTAAAATTGATTGCTGATATTATTGCTTTAATTTGATTCTGGCTATTGTATACTATTCCATTATGGTTTTATTGTATAACTGCTCTGAGAGTGCCGTGCTAATGAATGGGCTATAAAAGGCTAAATAAATAAATTTACTGGCCACATGTGAAAGGTAGGATGGTCATGTGTTCTACTTGAGAGAAAACAGTCCTCTAAAGGGCTTTTGGAAGACAGTATCCTATATGAATGTGTCCTCTGTCTGAAGAGCTATGCAGTTCAAGTTAAAGAACCATAAGAGAAGGGAATATGGGTCCTGAAGCTGCACATCAATAGTCCACACTTGGAAAGCAGACTGAACAGACACACACACTTTCCCACTATGGTGAGATGTATTGTATGCATTGTGGTAAGATGTACGCATTATATGCATTATGGTGAGATGTATTGTATGCATTTCATTTTTATTTAAACTACAATAATAATTTCCATATGTGCATCTATGCTTACAAATTAGCACATGCAGATTATTGCAAATGTGTCCTCATTTGCTCTTTCTGGCAAATCATTTCCTCTCTTTTTGGCAATACGTAAGTGGCCACCTCAGACTTTCTCCTGTAAGCTGCTGAACTGTGGAATGCTTTCCTTTTGAAGTTATAACTGACCATGGCTCTCTCAGCTTTTGGAAATTTAGTTAAGGGACATCTTTTAAAATTTCATCCTAAAATTGCCTCGAATCATTTTAGGGCACAATAGGCATGGTCTGGAGGGTGCCATAGGATTTTTTCAGAGCCACAGTTCCAAGGTCTTGCAACCTTGCAGCTGGAATTCTGAAGTCCAAGCTTCTGCCCATGCCCAACATGAAAAACTTATTTGAGGATGCACCTGGGTCTCAGAGAGGACAAAATGGGGCATGTTGAAAAGGATGCCACTGGTGCCTTATGCTTATTTCTGTCAGTGGCCAAGCCTTCTTTCACCTCCACTATGAAATCCAGATAGCCAAAAATGGCTATAAATATTCAGGGCAAGGTATGGAGGCAGCAGAGAATGTTGCTGCCACACCTTATGCTGTGCATTGCATGCATTACGCCTCCAGTTTCACAGGCCTATGTGCATTGAGACAGAGGGCTGTGGATTGTACCCTTAATGTTTTACAATGGTATGATTGTAGATTTTTGTGATATTCATGTTTTATTTGTTGTTGTACATGACTTTGATGACTTCTCTGAAAAGGCAGTATAAGTTTAAAAACAGAAGAAAAAAATGCCTTCATACAGCTGTGTGCAGTGGCCTGTAGAGGGCTATCTGCAGTTTGGCCCTATTGGAGAGGAGGGTAACTGGCTGCATTGTGTTTGAAATGCTGACACCTGGTGGTGAGGAATTGATTTCAGTGGGTAGGGCAAGGCTTGGAGGGTAAGGTAGGGTAAATTTTAGAGACATGTTCTTAATATATTCAAGAATTCAAGATAAATTATGTGCCATATTGTTAGTCTTAAACATGTTTACTATATGCTTTGCTGGTGTGTGAGTGTAATCTCATGGCCCATGATTTTATTTATTTATTTATTTATTTATTTAAAGTTTTTATATGCCGTCCCCATTGCTACACAGCCTCAGGACGGCTCACAACAAAAAATAAATAAAACAAATAGAATTACAATTACAATTAAAACTTGGAAACACACTGACTGCATTATCACTTTGATGGGTTTTTATAGATTTACAATTGCATTAATTTCTTCTTGTCTAAAATTTAGCAAGGTGCAAATGACTTCCTGCCCTTCCTTCTCTCAACAGTGCCACTGACTCCTTGTTCTCGAGCTGGTCACTAGCTTGGGTTCAAATCCCCAATCAACCATGAAGCTCACTGAATGGTCTTCACCTTGTGGCCATGTCTCTTCCTAAACCGCTTTACTAGGATGCTGTGAGAATAAAATGTAGTGACTATAAATGCTGTCAAGAGATCCCTTATGATAGATAAAAGGGTTATTCTCAGGTTAGCTCAGTCATGAATTGTGCTCATTTTGGAAATACTCTGAAAGAAATAGAACTTATTTATGAAATAACTGATTAAAAATATGGTTTTCACTTACTTTTATATATGTTAAGTATATGCCACCTTTATTCTGACTGTAGTATAAAGGCTATTTTTGCATATGGATTTAATTATTTTAAAATGTGTCATTATATTAATATTCTTACAGATATTTCCTGGGCTTATCCTGTCAGACATAAAGCCTGCCAAAAGAATGAAGTTCAAGACTGTCTGTTACCTGTTGGTCCAACTCATGCATTGCCGCAAAATGTTCAAAGCTGAGATCCCATTCTCCAATGTCATGACGTGTGAAGATGATGACAAGGTAACATATACTTATCTAAGCATGTCCCTGTGAAACAATGTGCAGTGTATATAAAAATTAAGCACTCAGATCCTTACTAATTGACCTGAGGATAAGAGGGAAAGGAGGCTTTCCTTATTCAAATTTGAAATAAGGATTTGTTTTTAGTTCATTTCCCACTGGAAGTAAAACAGTAAGCAATCTCCTTACCTGCTGTTCAAAGTGAATCCAGTGAAGCAAATAGCAAGTGCATACAAGGTGTTTAAAATTAAGCAGTACATTGGCATGCTCTAAGGGCTAAAAGAAAATGATAAAAATGACACCATCATTGCAGGAAAACAGTTGAAACATGAGTCCACTAGAAAAATTCATAGCTCAATATAGAGGCATAGGGCTTGTAAGCAATCGCTTATATTTCTTTCCTGTTTTTACTAGTTACCTACCTTTCTGTACCATTAAAGTGTGGGGAAAGACCTCTACAGTGTTATAATTCTGTCTGATTCTATCTCTCTTTTAATACATAAAGGTAACTTATAAGATGATATCCTGCTGCTAAATAAGTTCTCCTTGGTCCGCAAAGCAAAAATGGCAAGTCCTGTCACCCTGTAATGTACTGCTTTGCAGTTTTGCACTAGAAACCTAGTTTAGTCAAGGCCTAGCTTTATTAGATAGTAAGGCAGTTTCTAAAATGCTTTCTGGAAAAGTGAGTTTATCTTAGAGAATTTAAAGCGACTTACCCTTTGCTTTTTGTTTATTTATGAGTATTTATAACACTCTTACATCTCAGGATTTCCAAGCAGTTTACATGAATTACAGAAACATAAAAATAAAAACTAATACACAGAATATATCCTGTCCATGTAAGGTAGTAGGCTACACCATACAAGAAAGGCTTGCATGAACAACTGAGCCTTTAACCTCCTTTTTCTCAAAATAAAAAGAAAGGGAAGCAGAACTCACAATTATGTACCATGTGTACAATTCATGTCCCTATGTCAGCGTTCCCTCAAACAGTGTCTTCCAAATGTTTTGAACCACAACTCCCATTACCCACCATTAGCAAAGGTAGGCTGCCATACATCTTTCACAGCCTCTTCCACATAACATTGGGGGGATGGCATGCTTACAGTACGTGTGCATTCACAGTACATGACTGAGGCTCTGTGCCATGGCAACTCTGCCATGGAGTGCCGCAGGGTTCCATTTTGTCCCCCTTGCTATTCAACATCTACATGAAACCACTGGGAGAGGTCATCAGGAGGTTTGGGCTGCGGAGTCACCAGTACGCTGATGACACCCAGCTCTACCTCTCTTTTTCAACTAATCCAGGTGAAGCAGTGGCTGTCCTGAACTGAGGTACCTGGCTGAGGTAATGGGCTGGATGAGGGCCAATAAACTGAAACTCAATACAGATAAGATGGAGGTCCTTTTGGTAGGCGGTTCAGGTTCCAGGTAAGTGATTTTGGCCCTGTCCTGGATGGGGTTGCACTCCCTCTAAAGGACAGGGTCCGCAGCTTAGGAGTGCTCCTCGACCCAGAACTGTCCCTGGACGCCCAGGTGATGGCAGCGGTAAGGAGCGCTTTCCTTCAGCTTCGGCTGATCCATCAGCTGCGTCCTTACCTAGACGAGAACTGCCTAGCAATGGTGACACACACTCTGGTCAACTCCCGTTTGGACTATTGTAACACGCTCTACATGGGGCTGCCCTTGAAGACGGTCCGGATACTTCAAACAGTGCAAAGTAGAGCTGCCATATTGCTGTCGGGGACCAGTTGTTACTCTCATATAACTCCAGTCCTCTTATCAGCTTCACTGGCTTCCCATTGATGTCCGGGCCCAATTTAAGGTGGTGGTTATGACCTGTAAAGCTCTAAATGGCTTGGGACCAGGATACTTAAGGAACATCTTTTTCCCTACATGCCCTACTGCCCCTTCAGATCTGCAACAGAGGCCCTGCTCCGGGAACCCTTCTTGAGGAAGATTAGGAGGCAGAATACCTGGAGGAGGGCTTTCTCTGCGGTGATGCCCTAGCTATGGAATGCATTCCCTAGAGAGGTCTGCCTGGCACCAACATTATATGCTTTTCGGCACCTGGTCAAGACCTTTTTATTCACCCAGTATTTTCATGTTTAAAAGATTCTACTTAATTTTTACTTCAGTCATGGATTTTTATTATTATTAATAATAATTAGTCTTATTATTGTTTGGGGTATTTATGATCTTTTATGCTGTTGTATTTATTGAATTTTGTTTGTAAGCCGTGCAGAGATGGATAGTGATTGGACGGGTTAGAAATATCCCAAATAAATAAATAAATTCTTTATTAAAATTAACTGAAGATTATTAAAATTGACTGAAGATTAAAAGCTGACCTGAAAGCTACAAAAGGAGCACTTTATGGAATGTTTATAAGATTTTCCAAGATACTTTGCTATTCTCCACTAAATATGTGGATAACCACATGCACACACTTGTAAAATGAAGTAAGTTGTAACATTGTCTTTGCCACTAGGTGGTGATGTTACATGGATTTGCTCTAATATTCTGTCAGGGAAATGCTCATGTCATTGGCATTTTAAAAAATTAAAATATGTGCTATTTTATGTTCTCTTTTGTTGACATGGAGTATAACACAGGTCTAACTTGAAATGTTTCCACTCTAAAATTCTATTCATTACCTCTGTAAAAACTTCAGTGAAAAACGCTTCTGAATTCTTGGGTTTATCTCTTTCCTACTTCTCACACGGGAGTTTCAGGGAAATAGAGCAAGTTCACCAGACAACACTGGCCTTCACTCCTACTTCCTCTTGTAGTGACCTGTGCTGGGACTGAGTTCATCAGCTGCAAGTGACTAAAGAGGAAAGAAGTCACAAGATGTTACTTTACAAAATGATTACTACATCATGCCAATGTGTTTAATCCACAAAGAGTGTGAATTGAATCATTGGATCTTTTCCAGTTGGTTCCTATGTGAGACAACTACGATGTGGTGCTTCAAGATTTTTGGATGCCACAACCAGGCTTTCTTGGAGTCAGTCTCCATTCTCCTCATGAGAATTGCTCATCTCAATTGCAGTAATGATGATGATGACTGGAAAATGTATGTTAACTTTTATGTCCATCTACACATGTAATATCTTTTTATAGAAGCACAACAGGAAATGTTCTGGGAAAGTACTGACATTCTTTTTGCAAGTCCCACCCACCCCATTTCACAAACCTTCAGCCACAGATGATGGCACATAATGTTAATATATGTAAGGTGGTTTGACATAAATCAGTAAAAGATGGTTCCTACCAGTATGCCTTGTGCCATGTTTTAGTTCATACACTTTTCAGATACCATAGCAGCCAATAGAATTTTGTCTCCTTTTAGTGCCACAATAAAATTTGCTTTCAATTTATTGCTTAAGATGATTACTAGATAAGATAAAACTTAATCCTCTGCTCCTTCTACTTTCTAATTTCTGCTACAGAGGAGGGCATTAAGGACAGCCTCTGAAAAACTCAGGAATCGTTCCTCATTTTCTACAAATGTTGTATACAACACTCCTGGAACTCGAGTGAACCGTTACATCAGCCGTTTAATAGAGGCCCGACAAACTGAGTCAGAGATGGCAGACCTAAACTTTTTTACCCTGAGGTATAAACAGATTGAACGTGAGCAAAAAGTGAGTGAGGCTTTTACTAAATACTTCATCAGCAAAAGAAAATGAGAAGCTGCAGCTTTTTTAAAAGATTCCCTTTCCCTGTATTTTCAGTTGCACTTCCTTAATTTGGTGTTCTCTAGATATGTTGGATTGCAACTCCAGATAGCTGTGCTGGTGGAGGACAATGGGAGCTCTAGTTCAACCCATATAAAGAGCACCTAGTTGGGCGAAGTTGCTTTAAATGCAAGAGGAGGCAGGCAGACCTTGGAGTCCTGACCCAGGATAAACTTCTGTGGTGACTTTTTGAGTTGGAGATGGGAGTACTGCATTGCAGTGCTTCCTTTTCTACTTGGAGAGTGGTTTCAGAAAGTGGTGCTTGAGGGATATTGCTTGGCCATGTGGATTCTTCAGTATGGAACTCCTGTCCACCATGTTATTCAACATCTCCATGAATCTGCTAAGTAAGATCATTTGGAGTGCATTGCTATCAGGCTCTGATGATACGCATTTCTAGTCTCCTTTTCATATTCAGTAGATGAGGCTTTGGATGTGCTAAACCAGCGTCTGGCTGCCACAATGTATTGGATGAAGGCTAAGAAACTAAGCCTCAGTTCTTCTGATGGGATGGAGGGTGCTCAGCCTGTTCTGGATGGAATCACACCTCTTGAAGGACTGAATTTGCAGTTTGGGGGTGCTCCTTGATCCATCTTTGTCATTTGAAGTCCAGGTGGATGCTGGAACATGGAATGCCTTCTATCAGCTTTGACTGGTAACCCAACTACACTCCTATCTGAAAAGAGATCACCTGGTTTCAGTAATCTTTGCCTGGTAATCTCTAAACTAGATTACTACAATGTGCTCTATGTGGCGCTGTCCTTGAAGACAGTTTGGAAGCCACAACTTGTGCAAAATGTGACAACCATATTAACAACTAAGACCAGACAGTCCACATATATAAATTCTGTTCAGGCCTGCTCATTTTGGCTGCCTATATGTTTTAAAGCTGGTTTACAAATACATGACTTGTCCTACATGACTTGGAGCTCCAACACCTGATGGAGCACCTCTTCCAATTAAAATGTACCTGGACACTATATTCAACATCTGAGACTTTTCTCCAAATGTCACCTCCAAGGGAGGCTCGGGCTGGTAGCAACATGGTGGAGGGCTTCCTCTGTGGTAAATTTCAAACGCATTCCATTCAAATTATGGAATGCTCTCCCCACCAAAGCCCACCTGGCACCAACATTATTTGTTATTATCGTTATTTGCTTTTCGGCGCCAGGCGAAGACCTTTTTATTTAGACAATATTTTAATTAATATTATTGTTAATTTAGGTTTATGTCTTGGTTTAGTTTATGTTTAATTTATGTTTAATTTATGTTTAATTAATTTATGTTTATGTTTAATTTATGTTTAATTTAAGTTTAATTTAAATTTGTTATTATTGTTGTTCATGTTTTTATATAATAACCTGAGATGGGCCAGTTTTTAAATTTGCTATATGTTTTTAATAATGTATTGTATTATGTTGTAAGCCGCCCCGAGGCTATTGCAAGGGGCAGCATATAAATTTTTAAATAAATAAATAAATAAATAAAACATTACTGTTAGGTTAAGATCACCCCCTTTTCTGAGACAATTAGTGAGTCCAAATAGCACACAGATGTAGCAGGTACTGCTAAATGGTTTTCAGCAGGTCTTGCAGTATGGAATGATTTTATTTGTTTAGTTGTAAAAATGTGGTTTTTAATAATTTAATGTAATTTTATGAAACTTAATTGTTGCTCTGTTCTATATTATATTTCTGTAATTATTGTAGTTCACCACCCAGAGCACTTTGTTTTTGGGCAGTATATAAATTAAACAAACAAATAAAAAAGTGAATAGTTGTGGCTCAGGTTTTAAAATTGTAAAACAGGCAGATTGTGGGAATGGAGAAACACAGAGATCCACAAAACTTGTATGGCATTGCAAGTCAGCCAGAATGTATGCTTAAAGCATGGTGGTCCTGTCATCACTGTCATCCTGAGATTCATTGGAACAACCCTGAGGCCAAGGATATTTGTAGGAAGGAAGCCTCACTTCTCTTTCCCACACGTAGTTCTGAGCTGGGGAAGGAGGCAGGAGTTCATTCCTGTTCTGTGGGCGCTCCAAGCATAGTTGAAGCTAACAAGATCAGCACAAACTCAGGGGTCGCACTTTCCTTCTCAGCACTAATTTGGAGAGGAGGGGCAGGAGATGCATGCTGACTTTGGAAGTGCCATGAAGCCTGAAGAAGAGTGAGGGCTTTCTCTGTTCTTGTGCTGGCTTTGAAAATACTCTGAAAGAAAAAAAAGTGCTTACTAGTGGCTACCTTGTGTGTACAGTCATAGGCTGCTGCTCATGCTGTATTTTTAAGCACAGTTTTTCAGAATCAGAAACAAGATGTATGACAAATATGGCTAAATAACTTTTCTATGCATCTTTCTCTCTTTTGCTCTTTCACAGTATCACCAAGTTCAGGATGAATATTTCACCAGTGCTGTAGTCTTGTCACTGATTCTAGCTGCCTTATTTGGCCTTGTCTACCTTTTAATAATTCCACAGTAAGTGTTTTCTTACTGTTTAAAAATAAGTGCTCACTTGCTTGTTTTCTTTCTGTCTCGCTGTCTCTCTCTCTCTCTCTCTCTCTCATTCTCTTTCATATATATGAATGTCTTTCGGACTTTAGAATTTTTCCATTGCGCTGTCACTAACTTTATCAGGAACAGAGCTAGGACAATGCAGTGGACTGTTTATGAAAATATCCATTTCTTTTAAGGTTGGAGTTATGAAAGAGAGCAAACTTGCCTACCTTCAACCCGGAGCTAGGAGAAGTTATCAAAGTAATTTCTCAGTTCATGTTTGCCCTGATGCAGAAGAAACTCTGCTAAATCAAAACCTGAAATTTGGTTCCCCCTGAAAGCCTATGTCAAAGTATTGTACTATTTTGTATTGTTTTGTACCCCAGCACACAAGCATGTAACTGACTTATCTAATCAGGATGTGTAGCTAGCTCCCTAAAACCCAACATTACTATTTTTCCATCCATATTCTATCTCATCAGGACCTATACTGAGATTTGGTAGCAGTTTTGTACTGTTCTTTGCAACAAACCACTTGTGCTGCCATCTTTTTTTCCGTTGGTTCACTGCCTGCACTCAGTGGACTGAAGAATATTCTAAAGGGCACCTCTGCACTTTCACAAACTATTCAGGTTGCTTGCTATCAGATTAGGGTACTGAATGTGCAAATTCCAATCACAAAGGAATCGCAGTAAAATTGTCATTCATCCCTATTGCAAACTACTACAGTCTTGTAAACAGCAATACAAAACATTGCAAAGCTAGAACAAAACTTCATCTTGGTTTTTGAATGAGAATGACCATGTTGGGTTTTGGGTGGTTTTCAGGATCCTACACTTATATACATGTAAGTTACAGTTACATACAGGCCCCCCGGGAGCAGGCCCCCTCCAAACAGAGGGTTGAGGGAGGGGCCATGGGAGGAACAGTTGGGGAGACATGGAGGCATGTCACCCACAGGAGGAGGAAGAGGCCAGCACATTTAATCTTTTCATAAATGACATGGAAGAAGGAGTGAACAGTCTGCTGATCAAATTCACAAATGATACTAAAACTGGGGCAGTGGTCACTACTGAGGAGCAGTACTCCAGATCCAAAAGGATCTGGACAGACTATGGAAGTGGGCAGGAGACAACAGAATGGCTTTCAATGTGGAGAAGTCCAAGGTATTGCATTGGGGCATAGGAATGGGTGTTATAAGTACAGGTTAGGGGACAAGTGGCTGGAGACCTTGGGGTGCTGGTTGACTGCAGGCTGAACATGAGTCAGCAGTGTGATGCGGTGGTCAAGAGGGTAAACTCCATGCTTGGTTGCATAGCCAGAAGTGTGGCTTCTAAATCAAGAGAGGTATTACTACCACTCTAAACGACTCTGGTGCGCCCGCAACTGGAGTATTGTGTTCAGTTTTGGGCCCCTCATTACAGAAAGGATATAGCCAGGTTAGAGTCAGTGCAGCGTAGGGCCACAAGATTGGTGGCCGGTTTGCAGGGGATGCTGTATGAGGCGAGACTGAGGGAACTGGGTCTCTTCAGCCTGGAGAAGAGGAAACTCAGAGGGGATCTGTTGCAACATACAGATATGTGAGGGGGTGTCACATGGAGGTGGATAGAGACCTGTTCTCCCCTGCAGAGGAGGGCAGGACATACTCCAACAGAGTGAAGCTCAGGAAACCAAGGTTCAATTTAGATGTTGGGAAATACTTCCTGACAGTTAGGACCCCGAGGGTATGGAATGGGCTTCCATGGGAGGTGGTTGAGGCCCCATTGGTGAGTGTGTTCAAGGATAGGCTAGACATGCACATGATGGGCATGTCATGAGCAGAGCCGGCTGGAGCCGGGAGTCAGACTAGATGGCCCAGAAGGCCCCTTCTGACTCACTCTGTTTCTATGTGAGCAGTGGTGCAAAATGCAGGGTTAGTACAGCTTCCAGGCACTGGAAAGTTTCTAGCCCCTTTCTGCCTTTCAGCCAATGCATTTCCTTCTTTCTCCTCTTAGCCATGATTCAAAGGGTTGTCTCTCCCCCTACCTATTCTATTATCCAGATTGGATCCATAGCATGGGAGAGGGTTAAAGTCTACCTGTCATATAACTGTACAGTAGCTCTCCTATGCTTACTTACTCTAAAATAAAAAGTAAAAGTGTGTAGCTGATAGAGACAGATTTAAAGTACTGCCCACTTTGCTCCTAAAATCCATCAATTAGGTATTTAAAGAAATTTTGTCACATTAAGAATTACAGTTTAGTTAAAAATGTTCAGCATTAGAGAAAAAATCAAAAAAGCACTGAGGAATCTACAGTATCTGTTATTTCCTTTTTATGCAATAAGGAAAACATACTTCATATTTTAGCTAAAATCCATCCATCAAGTTTATAAGAAACCTGTGCTTTTGGGCATGTTCCATGACGCAATTTCTCCACATTCCTTCTAGGAGTACCATAGTCCTTGTCCTCTTGGTGTTCTGCATATGCTTCCTGGTGGCATGTATAATGTATCTCCATGTCACTCGAGTACAAGTAAGTCATCTGTAATATTGTGCCTTCTTACTCTGAGAAGAAACTTATTCAACCATTATGCAAATCTTAATTTCACTTCTGTAACATTATGTCTCTGCAGGAATGAGCCTGTTTATTCACTTTTAGTACCTACTGTAGTGCAGGGCTTTTATAAGTCATCTTTCACATTTGCCTAAAGAAGTAGGAGCTACAAGGGGCAGCCTTTACGAAGGCTTCTTTTCATGCAAGAGGACTAAACATCAGCTCATGTGAAGAGCTTTCTTCTCTGAATCCTTAGTTTCTGCCTGTAAATTTCAAATTTTATTTATTTTAACGTCAAATGAGTGGGTAGATTTCTATTGTCATCATAGTTCGCTGTATTGGCTGGAATTCCTGGTGACTGTGAAAGAAGAAAGTGCAAAAGTAGGACTGCAGCTGAAAAAACATAGAACTACAGATGAATTATGCAAATTCAGTGTCATCAGTGAAGAAATTAAAATTTTAAAGATTTTGCAAACCCAAAATATGCTGTCATCAGTGCAAAGAGAGACTCCAGCCAACTTAGAAGAAAATCGAGACTTGAAAGGACAGCAGTGAAGGAAATAGAAAAGATTCTCATTTCATTAATCATCTACCACACTGTATTCCCAATCACAATGTATAGGTTTAAAAGTTGGACAGTGAAGAAAGCTGACAGGAAGAAAATGAATGTGTTTAAAACATGGTGCTAGAGGAAAGCTTTGCAAATACCGTGGACTGACAAAAATACAAACAAGTGGATCCAAGATGGAATCAAGCCAGTACTTGCCCTGGAAGCAAGAATGTTGAAACTGAAGCTGTTGTACTTCAAGCACAACACAAGAAGGCAAGACTTACTGGAGAAGACAATTTTGCTAGGGAAAGTAGAAGGTAGAAGAAGAAGAGGAAAACCAACTATGAGATGGATCAATCCATAAAGGAAGCCACAGCACAAACTGTACAAGAACTGAGCAGGGATGTTATGATCAGGACATTTTGGAGGACAAAATAGGATCATCATTAGTCAGAGACAATTTAAGAGTACATAACAACAAGAATTGGCTAGGATCCAGGGAACTACTTCAGGTGTGGCTGGAGGCTCAGGCAAACCTAGAGTGATTTTGTAGAAATATTTTCTTTCAACAGCAAGCCCTTATATCACAAATTGCTTTTCAAAGTGTCCTCACTTTCAAAAGAGGTTTGCCAAAGAAATGGCAGTGTGTTGCTTGAGAAAACTGACAGCTTCACTGAGCATATGGAATTATCTGTGCAGTTCTTTGGCTTCAGACCAAAGAAGACAGAAAGATCCTTTTGCAGAGCAGTTGGAATCTGGGCATCCAGCCCAACAGCTTCTACTCATTCTTTCTGGTTTGCAGGGCAGCAAGAGAAATTGCCCTAGCTGGTACCCAAGCCATAAAGAGTGAATTTCTTGTCCTCAGAGCAGTTGAAGCCTGGACTTACAGCTTCCTCCTCCCCTCCCAAGGAAGAACAAAGCTGGAGTGAACCAGCCCATGGAGAAACTCTAGCTGAGCTGGCTGTCTACCTGTTGGTTCATTTTCCAGAACTGGCACATCTACCCGTGTATTCAGCCCCTCCCTGCACAACTGCTCACCTCTCACATACATACACACACACTGCCCCTGTCCATTCATATACTCTGGACAGCCTTCTGTTTGAGGACTGAGCTTTGAAAGCTTTCCTGCACCACTTGAGATGCACATATAGGCAGACAGGCAGTTCTGGCTTTTTGAAAGTACACATCCAAAAGTGCACATAGCACATGTTAGAGATGTTGGTGGGCAATTTTTGATGAGAAAGTGGCCTATGAGCAAAGGGTTAAAAATGGTCTCCCCCACTCCAGTCTCTTCCTTCAGAATCTAGACTTGTGAAGTTAAATTTTCTAAACAAATGAGTTATGTAAATAGAAGAGTCTGTAAGAATAGACTACATGTAACATATAGTTCCATGCAGAAAGTTTGGTGCATGACACAGAAAATACAAATGGTATTCTTCATGGTGATAAAAGTACAATAATGCATTAAATAATTGACATGAGGCTGCCTTTTAGTGTGCTATCTGAGGCAGGTTGCTTCATCTCACTTAAGGGTGGGCTGATTTTAATTCACATATTTATATACATATGCATTTCATCCACCCTTTCTATTTTTAGGTGCATACTTAAAACATGCTAAGGGTATACTTTAAAAAATGTGAAGGGCTTTTATCCACACTCCTTGTCCACATAGGATAGTATAGGCCTCTTTCACATGAGCTGAATGAATTGCTGATGCCATGCTTGCTAAATTTATCATGAACAAGGGAGTACTCAAATATTAATCACTTTGTTTTAAGTCAAATATATTCTGTTTCTTTTTTAAAGTATCATCTCCTTAAGTATTCATGCATAGTAATAACTATGGCTTTCTGTGTTGAATATTATTCCCCTGCCAATTTCTCATTTTTATAGACTATTTGGTAACGTATTTTGCTTTTTGAAGGCTTAGACTTAAGTAACTTAATTTTTAAATTATTTTTCAGTGTTTTCCAGGGTGCCTGACAATACAAATTCGTACCATTTTATGTGTTTTTATTGTGATCTTAATTTACTCAGTGGCACAAGGCTGTGTGGTAAGTGAACTGTAATGCAATTGTTATATAAGGTTCAGAAAGAGACATTCTCTCATTAATTTATTTCAAGCATGTTTTAACAAATTTAGTTCAGTGAGAGTATTTGCACTAGCATGCATGGGCTGTGACTAAAATCACCTAATGGTACAGATAGAAGTGCAATCTTATGCTTGTTTAGATAGAAAACAGCCTAGATAGAAAAAGCTCCCAGCATTTCCCAGCCAGACTTGTTGACTGGGACATGCTGTGTTGTAAAACTTTGTTCTAACTAACAAGCAAAAGTTGCATTCTAACGGTCTACATTTTGTGGTTCTTTCTGGAAATGGAAACCTTAATTCTTGATATAGCTCAGACTTAAATCATTTCACATTTTATTTCTAAAATGTTAGAGAGGTAAAAAGGGCATGTATTTACAAACAATGTGCAAATACTGGTTTATAAGTTTAGATATACCTTTAGTAATAGTTACTTTTATTTCAGTAGAAATTCATCTTACTGTAATGGGAAACACTGGTCAGGTTTGCATAATCATGGAGAGGTAAATAAGCCATGGTGTCAAGACAGGAGTGGGAGAATTTGCGTAATTGCCCTTGCCAGCAAAAATTGTGCCATACCAGGGAGGGTGGGTTATTACTGTAGTTGACTGGATCTGCATGATATGGCAAGCCACACCAGTGGGGATAATTAGGCAGATTCCCACCATGTGACCAGCACATGTGGTGAAGGAAATAAGCCACTGTGTTCATGCAAACAAGCCCACTTGGGTGACCTTAGTGTCTGCTCAGTATACTGTCAGGGGCTCACTACTGATGGACAAATTCAGGATTCCTGCTTTCCTTTCTTACTTTTTTTTGTCTTTGATTGGACTTGGACAAACAAGGACTGTGCTCTGACAGCCCTTCAAAGAGAAGATTGTCATCTCTAAGCAGTCTTTCATTGCTGCTGAAGGTCAGTTTATACATAAATCAAAATCGAAGTGGTAAAAGTTTTTCTGAATTGCTCCATTTCGAACTGCAGGTGGGATGTTGCATGCCTTGGAATGTTGCCCCCCACCCCCAAACACACACACACATTCACAACCCTGCATGTAAGAAACTAGTATATAAAGTAAGGCAGGTTGCTTACCTGTAACTGTCGTTATTTGAGTGGTCATCCATGCATTCACATGTATATGGGTGCTGTGCCTGTGCTGTGCCTGTTGCCAGGAAGATTTAAGAGCTTGAACAGTTTTGGTGGGAATTCCTGAAGACTGCCTGTTCACCACCACCCCCCTCCTGCTGGAACCAGCAGATATAGGACCCTGCTCCATAAAAGAAAGTATAGAGATATACAGTATACCCAGTCACCAACACTGAAGTGGGGCCGGTGGGCGGGTTGTGTGAATGCATGGATGACCACTCAAAGAATGACAGTTACAGGTAAGCAACCTGCCTTTCTTCGTCATGGTCTCCGTGGATCACACATATATGGGTAATTGTAAGCTGTCCTGAGACATTTTATCAAGGACAGGATAGAAATGTTTTATATATATATAAGTGACTAACAAGGACAAGATAGAAATGTTATGGGTGACTAACAAGCTTAGCACACCTGGAGGCGGGATGGTGTCCTCACTGGAGAACTGTGGACAAGATGACGTGACCAAAGGAACAGTCCTGATTGGACTTGATGTCTAAACGATAGTGCTTCATGAATGTGCACGGAGTAGACCACGTGGCCGCTTTGCAGATATCATGTAGTGGGATGCCTGCATGGAGGGCAGAGGAAGCGGCAACAGCTCTATTGTAATGTCCCTTTGGATTAATGGGTAGGTCCAGTTTGGAGAGGTGGTAGGCAAGTTCAGTCATCTCAACGACCCATTTCAAAAGTCTTTTGAGTTCCGATGGGCACTCCTTTATCATCTTTCAAGTATTTGACAAAGAGCTGTTTGGTTTTTCTGAATGACTCAGTTTGGGATCAATAAAAAGCCAGACATCTGCAGACATCAAGGCTGTGTAGAGAGCGCTCAATCAGTGTTGATGGAGCAGGGAAATAAGCCAGTAGAATAATGTCCTGATTAAGATGAAAAGGCATCGCAGCCTTCAGTAGAAAGACTGGGTCTGTACAAAGGACTACTTTCTCCTTGTGGAAATTGAGATATGGAAGGTCAACGTGAAGAGCACACAGTTCACTAGCTCTTCTGGCCGATGTGATGGCAACTAGGAAAGCCATTTTCCATGAGAGAAGACGGAGATCAGTAGTAGCCATAGGTTCAAACAGAGGTTTGGTGAGAGTCTGTAAGACGACAGAGAGGCTCCATGTTGGGACAACCAATCAGATCAGATGTTGAAGGTTTTGTAATCCCCATAAGAATCGATGTATAAGTTGGTAAGAGAATATGGACAAACCTCCAATGCATCCTCAATGATGCATTGGTATTCAGGGTATTCAAAGATAGGCTGGACTTGCACATGGTGGGCAAAAATGATGCAGGGTATTCAAAGATAGGCTGGATGTGCACATGGTGGGCATGTCGTGAGCAGAGCCGGCTGGTGCTGGAGGTCAGACTAGATGGCCCGGGAGGCCCCTTCTGACTCGCTATGTTTCTGTGCGAGATAGCTGCAATATATAACTTAATGTAGGACGGTGTGAGACCTCCATGGTGTAGCGAGAGTAGGAATTGCAAAATGTTCTCAATGGTGGCAGATTGAGGTAGGAATTGGTTAGCAGCAACAAAGGAGGTGAAGCGCTTCCATTTAGCATTATATTGTGTGTTCAGTTGTAGTGCAGATTGGAGGATGAACTGACTATCCAGATGAAGATCTGTCAGATTCGTAGATGTTGTTGGTATCAGGGTTCGTACTGAGTGCAATGATAGAATAGAAAGGGCCTCTGATCTTGTGAAAGCAACTGTAGACAAAGCGGGTGTCAATCCTGAAGAAGGAACTTTTGTTGGATCCGAAGACACTGTTGGTACCGGATGAGTGAAGGCAATAGTTGGTACCGAGGATGAAGTAGGGTTTGAGAATGAAGTCTGAGGAACAGCTAGGAAATGAGCCAAGCAGTGAGGTTCAGGGACCTCAGGTCTGGATGCCATATAGCACCTTGTTCCTGAGTAAGAAGGTGTGGGATGTGAGGTAGATGCAAGAAATTGTTGTTGGATACCTGGAGCAGAGTGGGGAACCAGGACTGTCGAGGTCACCAGGGACTGATGAGAATGCCACAAGCATTGTTGTGATGGAACTTGTTATCAGTGGGATCAGAGGGACACATAGAAGAACTCATTCTCCCAGGCAGGTGCATGTGCGGTGAGGCAGAAGCTTGCTCGCTCAGAGATCATTTTCTCCAAGTCCAAAACCTCTGAGGCAGGCCAGATAAAATGGTATGGTGGGCTGGATCCAACCCGTAGGCTGTAGTTTGAGGACCCATGGTATAGAGTGTCACAGTCATTTCTGGTGCACGGAATGGTACTCCACAAGAGAGGTTGGCATCAATAGTCCACCAGGATAGAGTTCGAAGGACTGAGTGTGGAGGTTATAGTTGGTTCAGTCGATCGTGGTCCAGATGAAAGTTGCAGTTGAACCATAACTGCAATGGCCACCTTTGCAGTCTCACATTCAGCACCACCGATACCATGGATCCCATATGACCGAGCACCTGTTGAATGGAGTGTCCTGGGACAGTCTGTTGAGTGGTAATTCGTCATACAGAAGTTATCAGTCTCTCTTGTTGGTCCAGAGGTAGGAAGGCTTGTGTATAGAGTGAGTCCAGGCGTGCTCTGATGCAATTGAAGACCTGGGAGGGAACAAGGCATGATTTTTTGTTATTGATGCAAAGACCCAATCAGTCACGCAGGGAGCAGGTGGTGTCAATTGAAGTCAATAGGTCATCTCTGGAGGCAGAGATGATGAGCCAATCATCCAGGTAAAGGTAGATCTGGAAACCCTGAAGCCTGAGGTGGGCACAAACTGGAGCCATGCATTTCATAAAGACTCTTGGAGTGGTAGCAAGCCCAATTGGGAGAATGTTGTACTCATAGGCTTTGGTACCGACAGTGAACCAAAGGAGGCACCTGTGAGCAGGATGGATGATGATGTGGAAGTAAGCATCTTTTAAGTCCAGGGATGGGAACCAATCTTCTTTCCTGAGCAATGGAAGTATGTTCTGGAGCGTGGTCATTCTGAATTTTTTGGTTTTGATGTATTTATTAACTCCATGTAAATCCAGAATGGAGCAGATACCCCTGTCTCTCTTCGGTACTGTGAAGTACCTGGAGTAGAAACCGTGCAGTTCTTCTGAGTGACTAAGTTTCCAGATCGCTCCCTTATGAAGCAGCTCGTTGACTTCTTCCAGGAGGGCTGGAGAAGTTGCTGTATATCGGATTGGACCTGAAGGTAGCACAGTTTCAACCTCGATTTTTTATCCATGCTCTATGATGGAAAGAACCCACCTATCAGATGTAATGGACTCCCAGATGGGGAGTTAACTTTGCAACCAATCCCCAAAAGGGAGAGGAAAGGTGGGTTGGAGGATTGAGGAGAGGTTCACACGTCCCATCGGCATGGACGCTTGTCAGCATCAGCTCGGTGCCTGGGCTGTTGGTAGCACAGGGTATTGGATCGTCGGGTCTGAGGTTGTCTTTAGCCAAATTGCTGTTGTCCAGAGGGGTATCCCTGGTGGTAGGGCTGGAAGGGTCGGTACTGTGGGGGTCTGTTCCATGGCCACTTACGTCTAGGCTGAGAGGTGGAGTACTCCACCCAACGTGCGGTGAGGTGAGACTTGTGTATATGGTCAAGCTTGTCATTGGTCTTTGAATGGAAAAGACCGATGCCGTCAAAAGGCATGTTTTCGACTCTTTGTTTAGTTTCTTGAGGCAGGTTCCCCACTCTGAGCCAGGCATGACATCGGAGGGCTACGGCACTGACGAGCACCTTCACGTCACAATCAACATGATGTCTCTCCATGGTGAGCTGTTGTTTTGAGAGCTGCATTGCCTCCCCAGTGAAGATGTGGGCCAGCTCCCTTTGCTGGTCCAGGAGGAATGCAGCAAGGGACTCGATCTTTTGCCAAAGAAAGTACTGATAATGGGCCATAGTGGCATCCTAATTGGAGATCTGCAGACCCTATTTTATTTATTTATTTATTTATTTAAACCTTTTATATGCCTTTACCACATGCCTCAGCATCTCAGGACGGCTCATAAACATACAATTAAAACAATAAAACAATAACAGATTCCATAGAATTATATAACGACAAAAACAAAAAGCGACTGTTAACGATCAAATATAAATTTTTAAACTAGCAATTAAATACAAAGGTTTTAACCTGACACCAAAAAGAGTATAAACTCAGCGCCAAGGACATCTTTCCAGGGAGCGCATTCCATAAACTCGGCGCCACTGCAGAGAAGACCCTACTCTGGGTCGTTGTACTTTTTATCTCCTTTAAAGAGGGCTCCCAGAGCAAAGCTTCTCCCACAGATCTTAAGGGGTGTGAGGGCCTGTAAGGGAAGAGGCACTGCTTCAGGTATCCTGGTCCCAAGCCATTCAGGGCTTTATAGGTTAAAACCACACCTTGAATTGGGCCCGGACTTCAACTGGAAGCCAGTGTAGCTGGTAGAGGACCGGCGTTATATGAGAATAATGCCCAGTCCCTGTCAGCAACCTGGCAGCTCTGTTCCATACCAGCTGAAGTATCTGGACCGTTTTCAAGCCCCATGTTGAGCATGTTACAATAATCCAACCGGGAGGTTACCAGAGCATGAATCACCGTTGCTAGGCAGTGCTTGTCCAGGTAAGGACACAGCTGGTGAATCAGCCGAAGCTGTAGGAAAGCACTCCTTGCCACCACCACCACCTGGGATTCCAGTGACAGCTCTGGGTCGAGGAGCACTCCCAAGCTGCAGACCCTGTCCTTTAGAGGGAGTGCTACCCTGTCCAGGACAAGGTCAAAGTCACCTAGTCCCATGACGGCATATATATGGTGAGACATCATGTCGATTTTTCACCCCTCGCGGCCAGATGGAGTTGAGTGTTCCCTCAATTGATGACCCTGTGTCGACTCAATGACAATGAAGTTCAGATGTTTCAACAGGAATGGTATGTCCTGCTCGTGAACCTTATACATGGCCTCCAAATGCCGAGAGGTAGGGTGAGGGTGATTTGGCAGCTGCCAAGACTCTGTCATCGCCTTTCGAAGAGTGGAAATGAATGGCAGGACAATTTGAACAGAATCTTCTTTGTGAACCACATCATAGATGTTGTCCTGGTTCATGTTGGTATGCTGCTGAACATCGATCTTGAGAGATGAGGACATACAAGTGAGCAGCTCTGAGAACTGACTATGGCTGTCTCTGGGAGATCCTGGACCCTGGGTGGTGATCATGGCATCAGGAGAGGTGGAGATTTGCTTGGATTCCTCTGAATCCAAATCAGTCTCATATGGAGGACTGGAAGAAGAGCCATCAGAAGATGTTGGTGGACAGGCAAGCACTGTGGTGGATGTTGGTGGAGCATCCCTTGACACTGATTGAGGGGTGGAATGGTGGCAATGCATTGGTAGTGGTGGGTAATAGCCATATGCGGGGTAGAAATCCCACAGATAGGGCTGATCTGTGTGGTTGAGATCGAAGTCCCCATAGGGTAAAGACACCCAGTACCACGAAGGTTGTGGAAGTAGGAAGGAAGGAGGGCAATGAGAAGCCCTTGGAGATCCCTCCAGAGATGAATGGCTGGCAGGTGTAGGAGCTGGCGACAAGTTGTTGTTCAAGTCCCAACTGAGGTGGCAATTCACAGATTTCTCTGTCTGAAATAGAGGCTCGAGACAACAGATCCGAGCAGTTGGGACTGGAGTGAGGGAGATGGTGACCTGCAGGGGTGACACTGGAGGTGTCACCTGCATAACTGACTGACGACTGGGCAGCTCGATCAGTACTGAGATTTGCAAATCAAGTGGATCAGAGTGAGTCACTTTATGATGTTATTTGTGCCGATGCTCAGTTTTGTCAGATCTGTCCTTTTGGGGACATTTAGGTTCCGTAGCCTCATCGAATCCAACATGCTTCCTCTTCTCCTTATGTTTCTTAGGAGGAGAGCGAACGGAGCACTTTCCATCGGGACCAACAGTGTCCCCTTTGGATGGGTGAGAGTGGGCACTCTTCGAAGACTCAGGAGCCACAGAGGAGTGGGTATCCACTGAGACCTGCTTCATAGCCACTAGGGCTTGGCCCCATAACATCTTGCGCAACCGATTTTCTCAGTTTTTTCAAGCCTGCCTGGTGAAAGATTGGTAGTGGCTGCACTTATCGGTCCTATGTCCCTCTTGAAGGCAGAGGAGGCAGAGGGAGCGCAGATCAGCGGGAGACAGTTTAGCTCCGCACTGAGCGCACTTGCAAAAAGCCACCCACTATGCCATCAAGAAAGAAGAAGGAGAAAAGTATAGCGGTAAGGTTAAGATGACTCGGGGGTTGCGGCGGGGGAAGCGGTTGTAGGTCAAGAGACAAATATTATGAACAGGGGTTTGGTAAAGGAGCAAACAATTGCGTAAAGGAAGTGTTCAAGAAGGGTATAAAGTGAAAAAGTTAGAAGTTTAGAAGTACCGTATTTTTCGCTCTATAAGACGCACCTGACCATAAGATGCACCTAATTTTTAGAGGAGAAAAACAAGAAAAAAAATATTCTGAATCAAATGGGCACATAATCACAGGCACATTCCCCATCACTTCCCCATGGGCTGCACATCTGACAGACTTACTGCACACACAGATTCGCTCTATAAGACACACAGACATTTCCCCTTACTTTTGAGGGGGGAAAAAGTGAGTCTTACAGAGCAAAAAATACGGTAATTGAGGAAATTGAAGTAAAATATTGCAAAACAAGAGACAAGAAAAAGGGCCCGAGGCACAGCAAACAATAGTCATGAGCAGACTGGCGAAGGGGCGGGCACTCTGCCCATTTATACTATAGGGGAGGGGGTGCAGAATTCCCGCCAAAACGGTTAAAGCTCTTAAATCTTCCCAGCAACAGGCATTGTGCAAGCGCAGCACCCATATATGTGTGATGCACAGAGACCACAACGAAGAAAGGTTCAGTTTAGCTATCACTCTAACTTGCCATTCTTATTTGGCTAGGGAGCGTCTTTAATGAGGAGTATTCAGACATAACAACCATCCACCTTCAGCATTTCAATCAAGTAGCAATCCTATATCTCTTGATTTTGTATAACTGACCGTAATCTATATGGAGGTGCTAGCCAAGGACATTTGCTTTATGGTTTCCACATCTCTAAAGCTGGCATACAAATCTGTCTCCCTGAAATTTAGAATGGATTCTTGATTGGCTGTTTCATGAACATAGAGCTTCAGTTTGAATTAAACAGTTCATTTCACATAGAACCATGTCCATGGTTTTTCTTTTATATACACGTGGAAGTCTTCACACATGTCACTATTGTTACCAAGAATTTTATCTGCTGCCAGAAATAAAAGAGGGCCTATTCATATATATGTAAATATGTGTATAGTTAATGTACAGTGTGGCCACAGTGCATGCCATGCTTCTTTGTTTGCTGTGTAACATAATCACTTCGGTATGCTTGTGTTAGACTGACTATTGCTTTACCTCCTGCTTCATAAGGACAGTTAATTTTAGATAGAACATGGACCTAAGTAAGGAATAGCCTTCTGTTTTCTCTTTTGTCTATCTGTTTGCATTATCTAGTAGCTCATTAAATGTATTGGATCACACTTCTTAAATGTTTCCTGGTCCTTAAATTATTGTAACTGTTTACAAAGTATAACATTCAAATGCCATTTTAGGCTGCCTCTTACTTTATGGCAGCCTGTACAATTCCATTATTTTTGTGGTGGAATACATTTCATTGTCTTGTGCTGCCATTAAATTCTCCTGCTGTATTGTGAATGGATTGGGTGGGTACTGTACAAAAGCAAGGGAAGGAAATCGAGGAATCTGGAATCAAAGATTGGTTCATATATGAATGTCTATCAGTTGGTAATTCAGCACTTGAGAACATGTAAATTTGCAGCCAGATGTGTAAATTGAAGATTATATGACAGTTCTATCCATAGTGTTGATATGTGATGGCTCATAGTAACAACTGTATGGGAGAGGGGGAATTTTGCCAGGTCCATGGCTGGGGACGGACGTTTTAAAGCACTACTATAACTACTACTTTAAAAAGAAGAAGATTCAGCTGCAAATTACACATTTGGTATCACATTAAGTTTGGCTCTTAATAGTGCATTGAGCAGATGAGGGACGCACATGGGTTAACCTTGCCCAATTGAGCTGTTTTACAAATAAGCCTGCTTTATTCTTTATATTCAGCTCTCTACTCCACATTTTCCCTCAGGTTGGTTGTATGCCTTGGGTCTGGAGTACCAATTCCAGCAGCTCCATAGTTATCATTTCTCCTGGTGGGACCAATAAGACAATGAATGAACTTCCATGCGATGCAGCCCATTATGCATTTCTCTCCTGCGTTGTGGGGACTCTGACCCTGGCAATATTTTTACGTGTATCCTCCTTGCCAAAAATGATCCTCCTGCTTTTTGTTACAATTTTGTACATAGTCATTTTGGAACTCAGCGGATATCGAAAAGCAGTGGGGTAAGTGCATCCCATAATTGGCAGAAAGCTTAACAATTGTTTCCATATTTTATTCTCATACTTGTAGTGTGGGCCTTTTGTACAAAGTAGGGATTTGAATCTTTATGAGGGATTTTGCAAGCACAACCAAAATGGCCTTCAATCACTTAAACCTCATCCATAATCCAAACAGAACTGTGATATAAGTGCATTTGCTTGCATTCAACCCTTATTTTCCTTGTCTTTCCCTCCTCCCCAAATTCTATTGTTTTGTCCATTCCATTGTAAGGTCTTGTGATGCAGTGAATTATCTTTCTTAAGTTAACCTTTAAAACATCATTATACAGTGGTACCTTGGCTCATGAACACCTCAGTTCACAACCAAATCGGGTCACGAACAAAAATTTAAGAAAAAATTTTACTCCGCATCGGGTGACAATCATGATCGCTCCTGTCTCCCCGCCCCAATCGTGCCTGCGATCACAGCTGTCCCCCCGAATGTGCCCACGATTGCATCCCTCTCCCCCCAAACACACCCACAATCGTGCCCATCTATGGCTGCAGTTGCGGTCGCGCTTTGCTGAGATGGGGAGGGAGGAGATGGCCACTATCTTTGTTGTTCTTTGTCATTTGCTTCAAATTTTTGTGATTAAAAATATATATAGTTGCAGAATGGATTAACCTTATTTACACTGAACCTTATGGGGAAATTTGACTTGGCTCACAACCAGTTTGGGTCACGACCAGAGTCCTGGAATGGGTTAAGTTCATGAGCCAAGGTACCATTGTACTCTGCACCTGGTACTGGCCTCCAACATTATTGCAAGCTGTTACAGCCATTGAAGTATATTTCTCCCAATTTCTTTCACTTCACTTCTGTCCCAACAGAAGGGAGAAGATGACATTGGAGGGACTGGGGGAAAGGCAGAACTTGAGAAAGTTGGGGGATGCACCCTCTCTCCTCTTCTGCCCCACAAATCTAGAATACCCAATTGTTCCCTCCTCCCTTGGTTGTTACTTATACTTCCCTTCCCCTTTTGTGTGCTATGGGCCCATGGTGCCCAGATTAGTCCATCACACTATATATCCTGAATTCCAAATATGTTATAGGACTAGAATGATGAGATTTATTATTCTCATATACATTTAAAAGATGGCATTGGATTAAAAACATTTCACATGCATAACTTCTTTTTTTTAAAGGGGCGATTCCTTTTATATACGTGGCTATGAACCCATATTAGCCATCTTGCTGTTTTCTTGTGCTTTGGCGCTTCATTCCAGGCAAGTGGATTTGAAGCTACGTCTAGACTACCTCTGGGCTGTGCAGGCAAGGCATTCTTTTTTCTCTTTTAAAACATCATTATGATTTTCTTTTCTGTTACCTTTCTTGTATGCATGGCTAGAAAACTAATTTTAATTACTCCTCCAAACGATAATGTGTATTTTGTTTGCTTGCTTGCTTGTGTTATACTACCCAACATATGTATGGAAATGTGTATACATGACCTGTACCTGATTAGGTACAGTCAGCCCTTCCTGAGCAGCCTTGCTCCCCTTCTTTTCCCTTGGCCCCTGCTTTGTCCCTGGGAGCTTCGGCTCGGTCAGCTATCTCAGCTTCACTCTTGCATCAAGCTTCTATTTCCATCTCCACAGTCTCATCCAGCTCCAAACTACTCCTCTGCTACAATGAAAGATATTGATATGGAATGGAATGAGGGGTTGTATTTGTTTGCCCCAAACCCTGGACCATGTCTTGCATACCCACTGCCTTACTTCCAGACAATATGTGTGCCAGATATTCTCACATCTGTATGCCCATGTTTATTCTTAAATTTTCACTTTCTAAGTTATTAGCATAGCAGATGAGATGTGTTGGTTGCAACCCATGCAAAAAAATCTGAGATAAAAAGACCCAAATATCTCCTTTAAAGCAGATATCAGCATCTGATATTTAGGAATCAGAGTACAAGATGCTTGAATTTTCAGTCCATGCATTGGAAACAATTCAGGTACAACAGGAATGCAGAATGTTGCTGTAAATGGAGCCAGACCATTGGTCTGTCTAACTTACCAGAGTGAGTGGCAGTGACTCTCCAGGGTGTCAGACAGGGGACATGCCACCCTACCTGACAAAGCCACAAATTGAACCTGGGAAATTTTGCAAGCAAGGCACGTGCTGTTCCACTGAGCTAAAGACCATTACTTTTGGAAATGAAGAGATTACAAACTTATTAAAGCTTTGAGCCTTTGCTCACTTTCTTGAGAGTAGACCCAGTTGAACATAGTGATTCTTACTTCCAAGGACAGGCTTGCACTACTAAGAAATGCATGAAACTATAAGTGGTGACTCCACACATTTTCCTTAGCATGTCTAGTTCAGCTGTTTAAGAGTATTGCATTTTTCATGTATTTCCAATTGCATTTCCAATTTCTCTAATTGCTACTAACCATCTGTGATAGGGATAGAACTGAGAATTCCAGGCACCATCCTGCTTGGGCTGTGTGGAGGCAACAGTATGACCCCATTGCTCAAGCCAATGTAGCCCTCCTAGTCATCATCCTGCATTACCCATAATCTCTGAAATAGAGGCAGGTAAACTGCAAGCCACCTAGGTCAGCACTTGGACATACATGTCTATAAAGCAGATGTTCAGTAAAATCCACTAAAATCAGTAGCACGTAATGCTTAACTTAGAATGGATTTTGTGATTTCTGTTACATGTTTCTGCAAATTTCTGTAGTGTTTGCCATTGGTATTTTGTAGGAATTTCAAACCATAACAAAAAGGTTTGCAGACACCCAACATATTTTAGGTTGAGACAACCTGGTTTTGTTTTTGTTTTTTACTTTGTGGTTTGACTGCCCTCTTGAGGCTATAAGAATTTATTATTTACACATCGTTCACCAGATATAGGAATGTCTTTGCAGCCTCCTTTAGGTAGTGCAATTAGACATATAGGCATCTTGTAAAGGAAAGAGTACATAGCTTATTTAAAGTTAGAAAAAGCTTCATATGTGCACATTGGCATTAAATCAGTTATGAATTTCTGCAGTATTTCAAGTGTGCGTTTTTAAATGCATTCACCATTGTGTGCTACTTTATGCTTTTGGAGTATTTAATTAACTTAAGTAGTAGTTTTATTAAGTAACTCTCTAGTCAGTTGGTTAGTTAGGGCCAACTTTACTTGGTGATACTAAAAGTTAAGAATTTGAGGTACATGTAGTCACTGTCAGCTAAAAGAAAGATGAAATAGGTGCTGTACTTAAAACATCAGTTGGCTGTTATCACGGTATCCATCAATATTCCACTTAAAACCTTCACATTGTCTCCTGTTGTTGGCTGAGTCCTGATTTTACAGTAAGAAATGGGAGAATCTCCTGCAACAACAAAGAGATTTCTGGGAAGAGCACTTACAGAAAAGCAGCAATTGCAACGCTCTTTTGTCTTTTGTCATGTTTGTCTAAGGGTGTGCTTAAAGTGCAACTCCAGTCTGGCGCTGGATAAGCCCCAGATGAAGTGCCTTGCAACACTCTGGTAGGAAAGGTGGGCAAGGGGCACACAGTAGCACCTCATTCTTGAATGCCAGCAGTAGGTACCTGTAGCTTGTTCCTCTCGGCCAGGCAGGTCTGTGGTTTGCAGATTGGATTCAGACAGTAAGAATATGAGGAGGCTCAAACAAATGGGAATTGCTGAGGGGAATGGGTGGCCCAGCTTTGGATTTAACAGACTTTAGCAATTAATACAAGCACCATGAAATGGGCCTCTAAATAGTTTTTTCTTAGTATAAGATAATCTCCAGTGTAGAGACAATATTCTATTTTTAAGATAAGTACTATAAATTTCAACTGTTTTATTGGTATGCAAATTTAATCAGTAGTACAATTCACTAAAATTGTATGCTTAATTGACTACCATTACTTTAAGTGCATTGCAGCCCTAATTTAAATGTTTGACAGCCCTAATGATTTCAAGTAGTGTGTCACTAAATGGAAGATAGGCAGTCATTGTTGAGTTGCCAGTCAGCCATTGATAGTATAGTGTTTGGATTATGTTCAGCTGTCAAATTAAATTACTGGTTTTAAGTCCAAAGGCTCACCCAGTATGATCATTAGTCTATTCCATAGTAACCAAACTGTGGCCTGTGAGCCACATTAAAACACAGACAGTTTATAACCTTGAGTAATGCAAAAAAGGAAAGATAATATTAAAATAGATTAAAAGAAACACTTCCAAGTGTGCATTAATCTTGTTACATTCTCTAGCATCCCATTACTGTGGATGTGTTTTAAGTGGCAACAGTATAAGCAATTATGACATGTGCTACTGAAATTGCAGAGCTATTTTGTGCCCTCTTTATTATTATTTAGAAACAAACCGCTAATCGTCTAGAGCAGGGGTCCTCAAACTTTTCAAATAGGGGGCCAGTTGAAAGGATGCAGTAACTGTCACAGGCTGGTGAGGTGCTGTTGGGCACACGTGGCGGTGGCTCACTCACTCGGAGATCTCCCAGCGAGTCCAAAACCTTTGAGCAAGCAAGCCACCACCTCTCTGCCTGCACTGCGAGGCAGTGGTGAGCACGCGCGTACGAGAGGTAGGTGGCGGCGGCTTGCTCACTCGGAGACCATTTCCGAGCGAGCAAGCCACCACCTCCCCACCCGTGCAGCAAGCGCACACGCGGGCAGTGAACAGCAGCGCAGACCAGATGGATGGCCATGGTGGGCCGGATCCATCCCGCGGGTCGTAGTTTGAGGACCCATGGTCTAGAGAGAGCTAGCTCGGCTCCATTGACCAGATAAACCTGTGGTTAATATTTTTTTAAATCTAGCTTTTAACTGCATGTGTGTAAGAGCACAGCTTTCATAAAATCACGTAGGAATTCAAAGGCAGTTTTTAAGTATGTGATTCTCCTAACCCAATTTCCAAAACCTCTGGCTTTCCAAGCTTAAAGCAAGCTTGTAAGTATGTGTGTAAATGCTGGCAACCCTGTGAAGGGAGTGATAGGATCTGGGTAAAAACAGGTAGTTCCTCCCATTCTCCTCAGGCTGACCCCTCCTTGCCAACCCACTGTGGCACTTCCAAGGACCAAAATTGATGTGCTGCTCTTTGCTGTGCAGTTGCAGTCTGTCTGGCTTTTAAATAATATGTGCCCCCTGAAGCTTAACTTCTCTCACTAGAATTAGGGGAGATGCCACCCTGGGCTGTGACGCTGAGGTGGACTCAAGCAAGTTTACAGCTATGCATTCTTTGCAGAGAATTGATGGATACCAGAGACCTTGGCCTTTTCCTAGTTCCATCTTCACCTTTGTGATACCTTTTAAAACATCAAGTTTTGCATTAAAGAATGTTGCTGCAACTGTGCGCAGTCAGTCATTCAAAACTTTAAAACAGTCTATCATCATCATCATTCACATTTTAATTGTTTTTATTAAGTCATTTAATTCTTTTTACCCTCATTTGCCAAGGGTAAACCCGTAAAATCACAAGGTTTTAATCATCACCATCATCATCTAATTAAACTATTCCAGATTACAGAACAACACACAAAGCCTACCACTGCATGCAATGCATATGTGGGGAAGGGGGAGCAAAGAACACCCAGAATGTGAGTCTCAAGTTTTGCGTGCTACTATCCAGCCACATCTCCTTCATGGATCACTGCCTTGTCATGGCGAAGGGGCTTGCATAGCTCAATGAAGCTATGAGCTATGCTTGAGTGCAGGGTCACCCAAGATGGAGAGGTCATAGCAGAGAGCTCTGACAAAACGTGATCCACTGGAGAAGGAAATGGCAACCCACTCCAGTATCTTTGCCATGAAAACCCCATGGACAGTACCAAAAGGCAAAAAGATATGATACCAGAAGATGAGCCCCTCAGGTCAGAAGGTGTCCAATATGCTACTGGGGAAGAGCAGAGGGCTAGTACTAGTAGCGCCAGAAAGAATGAACCAACTGGGTCAAAGTAAAAAGGACACTCAGTTGCTGATGTATCTGGTGGTGAAAGGAAAGTCTGATGCTGCGAAGATCTATACTCTATAGGAACCTGGAATACTCGATAGGAACCTGGAACCATAAGATCCATGAATCAAGGAAAGCTGGATGTGGTCAAACAAGAGATGACAAGGCTGAACATTGACATCTTAGGAATCAGTAAAGTAAAATGGACAGGAATGGGTGAATTTAATTCAGATGACCATCAAGTATACTACTGCAGGCAAGAATCCCTCAGAAGAAATGGAGTAGCCTTCATAGTCAATAAAAGAGTAGGAAAAGCAGTACTGGGATACAATCTCCAAAATGACAGAATGATCTCTGTTCAAATCCAAGGCAAACCATTCAACATCACAATAGTCCAAGTCTATGCCCCAACCACTAGCGCTGAAGAGGCTGAAGTTGACCAGTTCTATGAAGGCCTACAACACCTTCTAGAATTAACACCCAAAAATGATGTCCTTATCAACATGGGGGATTGGAATGCAAAGTAGGAAGCCAAAAGATAACCAGAATATCAGGAAGTTTAGCCTTGGAGTACAAAATGAAGCAGGACACAGGCTGGTAGAATTTTGTCAAGAGAATAAGATGGTCATAGCAAACACTCTTTTGCAACAATCCAAGAGACGACTCTACACATGGACATCACCAGACAGTCAACACAGAAATCAGATTGACTATGTGCTCTGTAGCCAAAGATGGAGAAGTTCTATACAGTCAGTAAAAAACATGACCAGGAGCTGACTGTGGCTCAGCTTCTGGTTGCAAAATTTAGGCTTAAGTTTAAGAAAGTAGGGAAAAGCACTAGGCCACTCAGGTATGACCTAAATCATATCCCTGATGAATATGCAGTGGAGGTGACAAATAGATTTAAGGAATTAGATCTGATAGACAGAGTGCCTGAAGAACTATGGATGGAGGTTTGCAACATTGTACAAGAGGCAGCAACTAAAGCCATCTCAAAGAAAAAGAAATGCAAGAAAGCAAAATGGCTGTCTGAGGAAGCTTTACAAATAACTGAGGAAAGAAGGAAAGTGAAAGGCAAGGGAGAAAGAGAAGATACAAACAATTGAATGCAGAATTCCAGAGAACAGCTAGAAGAGATAAGAATGCCTTCTTAAATGAACAGTGCAAAGAAATAGAAGAAAGCAATAGAATAGGGAGGACCAGAGATCTCTTCAAGAAAATTGGAGATATGAAGGGAACATTTCATGCAAAGATGGGCATGATAAAGGACCAAAATGGCAGGGACATAACAGAGGCAGAAGAAATTAAGAAGAGGTGGCAAGATTACACAGAAGAACTATACAAGAAAGAGCTTAACGTCCATGACAACCATGATGGGGTGGTCACTGACCTCGAGTCAGACATCCTGGAATGTGAAGTCAAATGGGCCTTAGGAAGTCTGAGCAACAACAAAGCTAGTGGAGGCGACAGTATTCCAGTTGAGCTATTCAAAATCCTAAAAAATGATGCAGTAAAACTGCTACACTCAATATGCCAGCAAACTTGTAAAACTCAACAGTGGCCACAGGATTGGAAAAGGTCAGTTTACATTCCAATCCCAAAGAAGGGCAATGCCAAAGAATGTTCAAACTACCGCACCATTGCACTCATTTCACACGCTAGCAAAGTGATGCTTAAAATCCTACAAGCTAGGCTTCAGCAGTATGTGGACTGAGAACTACCAGAAGTACAGGCAGGATTTCGAAGAGGGAGAGGAACTAGAGATCAAATTGCCAACATACGCTGGATCATGGAGAAAGCTAGGGAGTTCCAGAAAAACATCTACTTCTGCTTCATTGACTATGCTGAATGACTAACAACAACAACATTCAGCCACATATAGAACATAACAAACACCCTGTATTGTTGTTGTTGTTAGTCACAAAGTCGTGTCCGACCCATTGCGACCCCATGGACAACATTCCTCTAGGCCTTCCTGTCCTCCACCATCTCCCGGAGTCCGCTTAAGCTCAGACCAACTGCCTCAGTGACTCCATCTAGCCACCTCATCCTCTGTCGTCCCCTTCTTTTGCCATCTATTGTTCCCAGCATTAGACTCTTCTCCAAGGAGTCCTTCCTTCTCATGAGGTGGCCAAAGTATTTGAGTTTCATCTTCACTATCTGGCCTTCTAAAAAGCAGTCAGGGTTGATCTCTAGGACTGACCGATTTGATCTCCTTGAGTCCAAGGGACTCGCAGGAGTCTTCTCCAGCACCACAATTCAAAGGCCTCAATCCTTTTGCGCTCGGCCTTCCTTATGGTCCAGCTTTCACAGCCATACATTGCAACTGGGAAAACCATAGCCTTGACTATACGCACTTTTGTTGGCAGGGTGATGTCTCTGCTTTTTACTATGCTGTCTAGATTTGCCATAGCTTTCCTCCCCAGGAGCAAGCGTCTTTTAATTTCTTGGCTGCAGTCCCCGTCTGTGGTGATCATGAAGCCCAGGAAAATAAAAACTGTCACTACCTCCATTTATTCCCCATCTATTTGCCAGGAAGTGAGAGGACCGGATGCCATGATCTTAGTTTTTTAATGTTGAGTTTCAAGTCAACTTTTGCACTCTCCTCCTTCACCTGCATCAAGAGGCTCTTTAGTTCCTCTTCACTTTCTGCCATGAGAGTGGTATCATCTGCATATCTGTGGTTGTTGATATTTCTCCTGGCAATCTTAATTCCAACTGGTGATTCATCTAGCCCTGCCTTTCTCATGAAGTGCTCTGCATATAAGTTAAATAGGCAGGGTGACAGTATACAGCCTTGCCAAACTCCTTTCTCAATTTTGAACCAATCAGTGGTTCCATGTCCAGTTCTCACTGTTGCTTCTTGACCTGCATATAGGTTTCTCAAAAGACAAATAAGATGATTTGGTACTCCCATCTCTTTAAGAACTTGCCACCATTTGTTGTGATCCACACAATCAAAGGCTTTAGCATAGTCAATGAAGCAGAAGTAGATGTTTTTCTGGAACTCCCTAGCTTTCTCCATGATCCAGCATATGTTGGCAATTTGATCTCTAGTTCTTCTCCCTCTTCGAAATCCTGCCTGTACTTCTGGTAGTTCTCGGTCCACATACTGCTGGAGCCTAGCTTGTAGGATTTTGAGCATAACTTTGCTAGCATGTGAAATGAGTGCAATGGTGCGGTAGTTAGAACATTCTTTGGCATTGCCCTTCTTTGGGATCGGAATGTAAACTGACCTTTTGCAATCCTGTGGCCACTGTTGAGTTTTCCAAATTTACTGGCATATTGAGTGTACCCTGTATATGCAACTCCAAATCGTAAATCTATCAGTATCATGGATGGGTAGATTTTAAATGCAATAAATACCCAAACACATGCAGGAGTGCTCATGCACATATATATCTGATTACACAGCTCTTTCTGAATGAGCAGGGTGGTTCTGTGTCCTGTAGATGCATGCCAGTCCCTAGTAACTTACCAACTGAGGTTCTACTTTTCTTCCTAAACATAGAAACATAGAAATAGAGCGAGTCAGAAGGGGCCTCCTGGGCCATCTAGTCTGACCTCCGGCACCAGCCGGCTCCGCTCATGACATGCCCACCATGTACATGTCCAGCCTATCTTTGAACACCCTCACCGATGGGGCCTCAACGACCTCCCGTGGAAGCCCATTCCATGCCCTCGGGGTCCTAACTGTCAGGAAGTGCTTCCTGGCATTCAAATTGAACCTTGGCTCCCTGAGCTTTGCTCCATTGGAGCGCGTCCTGCTTTCCTCTGCAGGGGAGAACAGGCCTCTCCCCATCTCCATGTGACACCCCCTCACATACCTGTATGTTGCCAACATATCCCCTCTGAGTCTCCTCTTCTCCAGGCTGAAGAGACCCAGTTCCCTCAGTCTCGCCTCATACCCCATCCCCTGCAAACCAGCCACCATCCTTGTGGCCCTACGCTGCACTGACTCCAACCTGGCTATATCCTTTCTGTAATGAGGGGCCCAAAACTGAACACAATACTCCAGTTGCGGGCGCACCAGAGTCATGTAGAGTGGTAGTAATACCTCTCTTGATCTAGAAGCCACACTTCTGGCTATGCAACCAAGGGTGGCATTCGCCCTCTTGACCACCGCATCACACTGCTGACTCATGTTTAGCCTGTGGTCAACCAGTACCCCGAGGTCCCTTTCACAAGTGCTGCTCTCCAGCCACTTGTCCCCTAACCTGTACTTATGACAGCTATTCCTATGCCCCAAGTGCAAGACCTTGCACTTCTCCACATTGAACGCCATCCTATACTTACATGTGTTAGATTTGCATTTGAAGTAGTTTGATTTCACACTGCCTTCAACAATGTTCTTTTTTAAGAGAGAAAGAACTTCAATATTTTGTTTTTTCTTACTAAAATCTCCAACTTTACAGTCATCCAGACTGATTCAGATGATGATAAGTGTTGCATAGATGATCAGATGATAAATTTGCAATTCTGGTATTAAGAGAAAAGATAAAGGCAAAGTTTAAGCTATTAAAAAGTCAAGACATTTCCCTCTGCAATGGAAGACAAAGGCCTTTGGCTAAAACAGAAATTATATTTTTGTTCCTCTCATCCTGCTTTAGTAAGGTGTTATTTTTCTTCTGCTGCTGCCTTGGAATGCCTGTCTAAATTACAGCAAAAACTGAAATCTTATTTTAAAGGAAATGATAAATCTCAGTATTTTTTCTACTCTTTAAAAACACTAAAGTATACTTTAAGGTATACTCTACCACAAGATGTTAAGGTATCTGTGTAGTTTAAACAACCACAACAGTATACTTTAAGGGAAAATGTTTTCCCCTTGCAACCAAAGATTTAAAATGAACAGGAAGAAAGAAGCACTGTGGGTTGAACAATATAAAGTTCTTTGTTTATTAACAACCGAGAGAGTGGGCATGGAAG
The DNA here is from genome assembly GCA_023646645.1 of Varanus salvator macromaculatus. Classification (NCBI taxonomy): domain Eukaryota; kingdom Metazoa; phylum Chordata; class Lepidosauria; order Squamata; family Varanidae; genus Varanus; species Varanus salvator. The sequence goes on along the minus strand of JAIXND010000654.1, from coordinate 739,918 downwards.
TGGAGAAGCAATCACAGAATTGAGCTCGAAGTGTCGAAGAGGGTATGGGGTAGAAGCTTCTGTCATAGTTCATCCCCACTCTAGTGAGTAAGCCCATTTCTTGCTCACTGAAGAACTACTGTTCAGATAGACTTGTCTGAGTTGACGAAGAGCGGAATGAGTGTAGCAGGGGAAGACTTTGAAATTTTGAGGTTGCCTACTTAAGTTTCTCAGGCAGAGTGTGAGACTCACCTAGCTTCAAAAGGGGCAGAAGGGTTTTCAAGAGGGGAGGGGGAGCATATGCAGGACACACTACTTCACCCTGTTACCTGCTCTCCCATAAGGTGAAACTTTGGTCATCCCTGGGAAGATGGCAGCTGCAACAGGCAGAAAATCAAGGAGGGCCTGCTTAGTGGGGTATTCTCACCTCAATGAGTTTACTCTGTAAAATTTGAGAAAAGTACACACTTGCTTAAAATTTCTTTCATCTTTCCTAGTTAGAGATAATTTTTGTTTAAAAAAAACTGTATAAAACATAGGAAAAAAGGAAATTGAATAAATCTGATAAAATACCTAGCATTTCAGCACTGATAGCCTAATTCTGTGCATGTTTACTCAGAGGTGCATCTCACTTTCCTGTAATGCTTCCTCTCTACTAAGTCCATTTAGAATTGCAAGCTTGGATTCTCTGAAACACCATCTTTTTCTAAAATAGGCAGAAGAAGAGCGAGATGATATGGAAAGAGTGAAACTGGATAACAAAAGAATTCTCTTCAATCTGTTACCAGCACATGTTGCTCAGCATTTTCTCATGTCTAATCCAAGGAACATGGTAAGGAGTTTGTTTGTTTGTTTAAGAATTTGCATTGTCTGCACTTTTATAGCAAAACACTCAAGGTGACTAAACTCAGATTAAAACTTAGCAAGTAAAACAATATTATAACTTAAAATCACGTTAAAAGATAGTGGAAAAATCAATGAACTAGTTCCCAGCAGGAGTGAAAAGGAATCATATAAAGGTGAAGCCAAAGTCCTACAGAAAGTAAAACAAAAGATTTTTCAGAAGATGATAGAAATTCCACAAAGGCAGGATTATACTAATCTCCCAAAGCAGGGGGAAGGCACCTTTTCTAGCAACCATACTTGTGATGGTGGTGGTCCATGTAGAAGGGCCCCTCCTGATGATTTTAGTGGATAGAGAGAATCAGATACTCCTTTAGATAATACTGATCCTAACCATTCAGGGCTTTAAAGGGAATGGTGAGCATTCTGAATTATGTCCAGAAATGAGCTAATAGCCAAAGCAGTTCACATAATTAAATACTTTAAAAACTGCATTAAAGCTTGGAGTTTTAGCAGCATTGCCAGTGTTGTATATCAAGAGTTGTTTCTGGAATAGGAGAAGCTGTATTCAGCTTGGTCTTGAACAAATCACCATTTCTCAGCCATGCCTGCCTCACAATATAAACAGGAATGCACAACAGTACTCATAACTCCTTGGAGAAAGACCAGGAATTGTTGTTGATGATGGTGATGGTGGTGTCAAATTGTGATGTTGTGAGGATCATACTCACAGATCAAGTAAGGGTTATTGTAGTCCTCACAGCTTCCTTTTTCCTGGGAGAATCCAGTTTATTAATGATGTAATACTCTGCACTTACTGATCCAAACAAGTCACAGTGCACATGCTTTATTTATATGCATATTGATTTGATCTACGTCTTCCTGCATCCTGACAGCTCTGGGCAATTTACACAAATATTTAAAATTTACATTTTAAATAACAAAGGGAAGCAACAAGGGGTCTCTCCTTTAAAGATGGCTAAGCCTTCTTGTGCTCTCCCTAGAAATTAATTGGGCCTTTTGAGTGTTCTATTTGTATGCTTGAACTGTTTTGAGGCATATTTACAAATGGTCAAAAGAACATTCAAAGGATCCACTTCCTCCACTATATCAAAAGTAAAAGCCCACCCCGGGACCTACACAGTAGAATGGCTCCCACAAATATAGATGGTGGTGGGTGGAGGAGGCTCCTTTCTCATCAAGTGAAAGTGCTGCTAGTGTAGCAACATTGCCAATGATTGTTTTCTGCTACGGATAATCAGCTGAAGTATAAGCCTTGTGATCCCCAGTAGAAAATGTCAATCCATATTCTGGCAAGTGGAGAAAAGGAGAGTCTTCTGACTCCAGCTTCTTGGTCCCCACGATGTGATCTTTGCTCCTTGATGGAACATGGTAACAAAGCGAGGTTATGCAAGGAGAACTAAGGTTGTGCACAGTGGATTGTGCACAGTTGCTCAAATTTTCACAGTACCCCTACTGATGGTGATATTTTGATTAAGTCACAGCTGGAAACTAAAATGGACTCCATGCAAAGTTGTTGTTATTTACATTTCCTAAGGGATTTAAAGGTCAATGCCAGTCTGCTGACTTGTGAAAACTGTAAGGAATGCAAACCATCAATGCTGACAGACGTGGACCAGCCACCTTTCTAGGCCATATTGTTAGCTTTATCTGCAGTCCTTATAACCTCCCCAGCTCTGTTAAAATGGAGAATTAAATACTAATGCTTCCCTGACATGTTGTTGCCCTTGCTTGAATTGGGCTATATCCAGATTCTTTCCCATTGAAATCAATGTCAAATGTTACCCAGCACTAAAATCCCATTGATTTAAATGGAAAGTAACTGTGACTACCTAGCCTGGATCCAACATACTGAGTTTTCTTAGATTCACTAACAGAAAATGCAATGTGTACATTTCAGGACCTATATTACCAGTCATATTCACAAGTGGGAGTGATGTTTGCTTCCATTCCAAATTTCAACGATTTTTACATTGAACTGGATGGCAATAACATGGGAGTGGAGTGTTTACGTCTGTTAAATGAAATTATTGCAGATTTTGATGAGGTAAGGGCTAAGTCTTTGGTCATTCTATCATTTTAAGAATACCTTTGTAAAGTCATCATGCATCATCATCATCATATACCAATCTATCCTTAAAAATACTCCCATGGTTTACAGATCCTTCCAACTGAGTTAGCATCAGTGGGTTAACCAGGCAGTAAGTTAGATCTTTTCTCTCTCTCTCTACAAAGACGAATTATTCATCAATAAGCAAGGAATTGGCTGTATGGTCCTGGTTTCTGACACAGTAGAACAATTCCCCTAATTGAGGGCTAGTTCTTCTAGCCAAGCCTATTCTGTGATTCCATAATTGACCATATCAGCAAAAGAATCAAGCTAGCTTGTAAACAGCATTGTAGCCTACTGCTATTTTGAATTCTAAATTGTGCTGGATGTTTCTTTGACTGTGCTCTTGACCCCTGCCCAAAGACTTTCTATCTCTTGCTTCTGATTCATTCATTCCTAGAGCCGCAAAAACATTGATCTGATAATGAATATATCAGGATATATTTGAGATCAAAGGACAGACATTCTCATTGGAGGTGCTAAATTGTTTCCATATTACTACCATTCTGCCTGCTCCATGTTACTTTTTAGAAATAGGTAAGGCAAAGATAGGTAAGATTAACTGTGCAATAATAGTTTTCCACAGTCAGTTTACTAAGCTTTTAAGTCAGTTTACATTCCTTTTGCAAACAATATTGGGCCAAAACAAGATACCTTGAAAATGATCAAGGACCTCATATTGTCCTTAGGAAATTCGACATAGGTATGAGGTAGAAAGAAGAACTGAACAAGAGAAGAGTAGTAAGCATACATATAACTGTTCTTTCTTGTCTAAAATATTATGTAACATTTAACAGTTTTATGTTTTAAAAAGCTTATGGACAAAGAATATTATAAAGACATAGAAAAAATCAAGACAATCGGCAGCACATATATGGCAGCAGTGGGACTTGTACCAACTACAGGCACCAAGGTAATATGTATTCTATTTTTACTGTCCTCCCTGGGTGTTTTTATAAATAATGTTACAAATGCCATTAAACTTATAAACTGTAATAAAATACACATTGATTAAAAGTAACACTGGGCCAATATTTCCAGTCCAGATTTCTTCAGCAATTGTGGGAACAGGGCAAGGGGAGAGAAAATGCCTCTGAAAACTAGAGGAGCAACCAAGTTTTCCAACAGTTGTGTGTGTGCGCCTTGTCTCAGTTAGCTTTACTGAGTTTCCTGGAATGCCAGTGGAAATCACTCTTTCCTCATGGGTTCAACAAAGCCTGGTTGGCCCCAAAAGGCTATATGGGGCTGCAGTGCTCTTTTTAACTAGAAACGGGTGGGTGAGATGTGGTGGGGCTATTATTTGTTTAGGGTTGCAGAAATGTGGCACTGTGGGGGAACTTCACTATTTTAATGAGGTAACTAAAGTAAAGCCAACTCATACACACCCACAATGTGAATATTTCACCACCCCAAAGCAATCAAAGATCTCCCCCTTCCAAAGTGGACATATGGATGCCTCAAAAACATGAGATTTTTCAGCCTGTGTTTGTTAGAATGTCCATTCAGTCTTGGGATAGCTACCTTTAGCTTTCTATATCACAGGAATGTAAGAATTGTCTTGCTATGCATTCTGCCTCTAGCCTCAGCCAGCCAGGTCCTATGGGAAGTATAGTTAGGGCATGAAGATGACATGAAGATGAAACCTTCTCCTTTTTACCTCTGATACTGATGCACATTGTTTCCATAGATCCCACTCAAATGTAAAGCAGTATATACTGAAAAGTAGAGCAGTATATATCATTTCTGCAAATGCCTTATTTTTGTATTGTATTTGTGCTAGAAAACTTGGCTGCAGTCTGTGCTAGAATCAATTTCTCTAGAAGCACTGAAATATAGCTTTTCTTATGGGATAGATACTGTGTTTAAAATGAGAGTAAAGTGATTTCTGCAAACATACTGATAAAGATCACTTTTACACTAATGGATTACTTGGAATTAAGTGGAACGATAATGAAGTCTTCTGTAAATGTAGGCAGAGTCCTCAGTGGCAGCACCTTGAGTTTCTTTATGGCTCAGGGCAGGGAATTACCACATCTTGAAGCCTCATCATAGATAAAACACATGCTCTTGCTGCATGAGAGAATGGAGTGGCATAAACCTCCATTTTCACTTAACATTCCTCCAATTCCTGCACTTTGTCATGTCCCAGAAAGATGGAAAATATCATTCATTGTGCTTCAAACTTTAGGCTGCTTCACACATTTCACAAAAGCAAATTTGGATCAATAAGAGAGCTGAAGTCAATTTCAACTCTCTTATTAATGTACATTCTGTATATCTGAGTGCATACTTCAAAAAACTAATTGTCGGCATGTGCTTAAAAAATGAAGATCCTCCTCTAGGGACCATTTCAGGAGCATTATCAGAAAAGATTTTTTTTCTGAATTATTCTGAAAGAAGAAAGTGGAAATAAACATGGCTTTGAATCCTCCTCTATTGGGTTATGTTGTGTTCACCAACCTGCAACTGCAAGGCATTCTGTTTTACAATCACATTTGTCTGTCTCAGATGAATTTGAGTTCCAGTTCAGGAAGCTGCTCCCAGATTCCACTACTAGATCTTCCCTCAGAACTGGACATCTTGTATGAAGGACAGGAGTTGCTGTCAGACATGCTTTAAGGGCAACAGCCTGGACTAATGGCTGATGTTCAGAAAGACTCAGCTCAACCTCTTTCACCTTGAATATTTGATAGGACTCTTCTTGAAGTAGGCCCAACCCTTCAAATAGCAGCCAGACAAAGGAAATACATTCTTCTCATACTGTGATACCATCTGTGATGTACAGGTCAATAGGTATAATTTTCATAGGCTAAATCATACAATCATTGACACATAGCTAGGTCCAAGGAAAGCCCTCTTTTCTAGAAATCAGCATGTGTGCATCCTTGAAATTTAACTGAACTTAACCAAGCACCATTCCAGAAAGGGCCAATTGTCTCTTGACAGATAATAGAAGTACAGATAAAGGGTACCAACCCACTCCATCCTCCTCCCCTCCTTCAAAGCATCATCTTTCTACTTTCATATACTGGCAGGAAAGATCATGCCAGTGTAACTTTTTTCTTCTGTAACCTATTCAAAGTGTTAACTGTGTTCCATGCAACCCCTTACTGATCAGTGTATAAAAGGGCCAACAGAGGACAGCTTGGGTGAATTATCTGGACTGATTCATTGACAACTGGTTAGTCTCAGGAATACATCTTTTAAAAGAAAACCTACCCCTGTTGTGCATTTTGGCATACACGCACCAGGACATGGACCATTTGGTCAACATCTGGGTCTAGTGAAAGCCTTTACCAAGGCATCTTAAGCCTCCTAAAAATTCCTTTTCCCTGCTACATTTGAGGATGTGAGGTTTCTGAATTACCAGGACATGTTTTTGGAATGGCACTGATAATAGTGAAGCTATGATTCTTCCAGATTTTTATTTCCACAATTTGTGTTGTAAGTAATTGAGGAATGAATCAGGAAGCAAGGAAGCCATTCATTACATTATGCCATGTTGTCTGGGTGGGGTGGGTGGCTCATACAAAATGGAGGAAAATAAGAGAAGGGAAGAGTGATTTCACCTCGGAGGACACACATGCTCTGAACCTAATTTCCACCTGCAGGAAAGGTAGCTCTCCCTTTCCAGATCCCAGCTGGCTTCTACTTTGTAGAGGCACTTCAGGAATAGTTGATTTGCAATTGTGGAAGAAGGCTGAACTGAGGACAAAAGCAGATGAAATAGAATATGGTTCATGAACTGTTTAAGTATTGATCTCATTCAGTGAAGACAAGAAACACAATTCTAGTAATGTGACATCTAAACTAGCTATTACTAGCTTCCATTTAGAATTTTAAGATTTGATCATTAGAAACTTTCCATGTTCCTTTAAAATGATGCAGATGCCATATATAGAGAGGAAGGGGGAATATATAACATGAATAATGTTTCATTAGTAAAATAATTGTTAACAAATTCCTACTCTGAATGAATGCTACAGTTTGTATCTGTGTCTTCTTGGGCAAACATGTAAGGGAGGGGTTGTTCTGCTGTGTCTGGGATAAATGCTCTTTGAACTACAATCCGATAAACAACTTACTATTGGGTAACTCTGGCCAAATAACTTTTCAAAAACTACATTTGTTCTGTCTGGGAATTTTATATTTGCAAGCAGAAGAAGCTATCCAAATATAACTCAGTAGTGGCAGTACTTCCTCAGATGTTTTAGTAGCTGTCATTTTAAAATATTCTTGCAAATTTTTCATGGATACTCACTGATGTTGTAAGAACAAAGATTCCATCTCTTTTACGTGATGCCCAATTTTCAAACACTCTTTCACCAGGCCTCCCCATCCTCCTGAAAGCAGATTCACAGGCAAGCACATTTGGAATGCTCTGTACAGTAATTCTGGTAGTCACATCTCAAAAAACCATGGCATAGATCTGGAAAAGGTGCAGAAAAGGAAGGCCAAAATTATCAGAGGATTAGAGTACTTTCCCTACAAAGAAATACTGATGTGTTTACAGCTCATTAGTTTCATGCTGGGAAGGGATGACAAGGAGAATGCTAGAAGCTTATAAAATCACAAATAACATGGAAAGAGTTGATAGAATGTCCTCCCTTCTCTCATACCAGAACTTTAATTCAACATAGATTCAGGAGAGACAAAAATAGACAAAAATAGTTTATGATTTCACTCCTCAAGACTGGTCATAGGTGGAAATTCATGGCCCTTAGATCAATCAGTGGCTAGAAGGAGCTTCCATTTTTAGAGGAAATATGCCACTGAATACACAGTACTGGGGAGCATTAGTATATGAGAGGTCTGATGCCCTCTGTTCTTGCATGTGGGTTTTCCAGAGTCATCTGGCTATTAACTATTAGAAACAGGGTGTTGGGAAAGGCTAATCTTATGCTATCTGTACAAGCTTGCTCAGTCCTCTTGAACCTTCTGGAGGGATCCTGTTCTGAGTGCCAGCACACCCCCTTCAAATACAACAGCTGGGGTGGTTAATAGTATGGCTTTGTAAAATGAGGCCTGCGGGATCAGACCAAAGGTCCATCTAGTTCATCATCCTCCTTTGCACAGTAGTGAAATGGATGACTTTGAGAAGCCCACAGACAGGGTATAAAGAGAGTAATAATAATCTTTTCTTGTCATCACCCCTCCCCCATCAAGTGGTATTTAGTAGCTTGCTGCCTCTGAACATGGAAGCTGTATTTAGCTGTCATGACTAATAATTAATGAAAGGCCAATCCTCCATGTGTTTTTCTAAAACCTTTTAAAAGACATACCTGTAGCCAGCCTCTGCAGGGATCCTGGTACACTACCAAAAAAAAGCCTTCTAACCTTCTGTAGATATTCAGTTGTGGGTTATTTTTACATATAGGTGGGATCTTCAAATATTTTTAAAGCTTAATATTAACTGTGTTTAGCATTTATCTCAATTTTTAAATGTTTAACTTAATATTTTAGTGTGTTGGTAGTCATCTTGTATTCTGTTAAAAGAAAAATAGGATGAATAGATAGATGGTTAACATAAAATACTGTTTTTTAAATGTAGGCAAAGAAATCAATTTATTCCCATCTCAGTACACTGGCTGATTTTGCAATAGAAATGTTTGATGTTCTTGACGAAATCAACTATCAGTCTTACAATGACTTTGTTCTTCGGGTTGGTAAGTCACATTTTCAAGAATTAGTTCTACATGGTTAGCATTGCCAAGGTTGCTGCCACCATTCCTGATACAGCTTTATAAATAGACAAGAGTGTGTGGCTTAACTATGATAAAATAGTCAAGAGTTTTGGGCACCATTTAAACAAATTTTAACTATATGTCTAGCAAACTATTGCTAATTTAATTGCAATCAAAGTATGTAGAAACAAGGGAGGCAGATTAGAACAAAATGGCTATTGCAATAATTCAGATTCCAGATTTCCTCACATTGCTGGGACAAGAATTCAGAGCTAGGAGGAAACCTAAAAGCAGAAAAAAGGGGGCACCCTCTATATTCTACCTTGTGCTCACAGGTAGAAGTAATGCAGACAGAAGGACAGAACAAACACAGCACAGGACCTAGATAGAAACAGGCTACCTCCATGGAGACAACATATGGCATTCTGACAAAAACATTGTTTCTCGCAACCCATGTGGTATCAGAATGCATGGCCCAGCTTGCCTGCTGTATCATTTTAAGAAGGTAAGAGATATTTTGCCATTTCTATGACTGTCATCCATCCACTTAGGGGAATAGTAATGATGCTGTCACCTAAGATGGCCTTGTCAATGCTTATATCCTCAAGCCCCTTAAGAGGAATTCTCTCTGTATGAGGGAACAAGAAGCTCACGTCCAATTCCTCTCAAGTAAGGATTTTGCTACTAATTATAGGATGCTTAAAACAGTTGTGAAAAAGGTAGTTAAAAAGTGCGTGTTGTGCATGCAGTAGGTCCCAAGTTCAATCCAGTATCTCCAGGTAGTACTAAGAAAGAATCCTCTCTTAAACCCAGGAAAGCTGCTGCCATTCAGTGTTGACATTACTGGGCTGGATGGGCCAGTGGCTTAAGACAGTTCCTTATGTTTCTGACAGAGCAGGCATATACACTGAATAAGGTAGGCATTTGTAAGGTAAAAGCCCCAGAATCACAATAGCAAATTATTGAAGAGAATATTCCTTCTCAACCCTTCTAGCTGATGGTTATCTCTGGCAGCATAGGAGCCTGCAACAATAGCTTGTCAACCTGGATGTTACAGAGAAGGTTGGCACAGTTGGGTAGGCCAAAATACAGTATCTTGAGGGCCAATGGAGGGCTTGCCTTTATATCCCTAACATGCACTCCAGAGAGAAGAAATTGGCATATCTGATTGAACTCATTCCCTTCCCTCTCAACCACTTTCTGTTGGACTTCAAGAGGAGAGGAGAGGCCAGCTTGCACTGCATTAGGTAGCCTCCTCTTGCTATAGTGGCTAGACATGAAGCATGCCCCTTGTCCTAAACCTATTCCTTTAACACAGATCCAAAAGAGGATCCAAAAGAGGAGGCAGGATACTGATTTTTTTAGTTACTAGGTGATGAACAGGCACTAGTCATGCCTGTTATTCAGAGATCATTTGCTTTGGCAGTGTGTCACCAGAATGTCGCAAAGGGTGTCTGCAAGATACCTTTTTCATTTGTGTTAGAAAGGCAACATATCACATCCTCCTGAATCCTCTCCTTTAACTATATGTTCATCATAGGAATGCTACGTTGGTGAAAGCTCCACTGGTCATTCTCCGATGTCAGTATTTTAGTGTTGAAAGTAACCATTTCAGTGAGGAGGAAATTGCCATTCCCTCCTAAAAAAAAAAAAAAAATTAATTTAGATCATATATTTACCTTACTTGAATCAGCTTTGTTCCCTCCCTTGCTACAGCCACTCCATTGTATTAGTCACATGAACATTCCCAGCCAGCAAGGGATAACTAACATGACAAACAGAGCAACCTTTCTATTTAAGTCTTATTTTAATTGTTAATCGTTTATGGTATTATGTTGTGGGTTGTTATATATGTTTAATGTTTGTTTTGGTTTGGTTTTGGGTTTGTTGGGGTTATGATGTTTGGGTTGTTTGTTTATTTGGGGTGTTGGGGTATTTAATTTATTTACATTTCGTTTGGCTGAGATGCACCGAGGGAGGGGGTGGGATATAGTATTTTAATATTTGTATTTTTGCTGTTTTAATATGTTGTAAGCCGCCCCGAGGCTTTGTTGCAATGCGGCGGCCTATAAATGTTTTAATAAATAAAAATAATAAAAAAATAACATCACAAAACAATATAGTTAGTGGGATTTAGTTCTCTGATGATGTCTTTGAAGGCAACTGAGAATCAGAATAAATGTATGTATGTATTTATGTCAAAGAATGTTGAAAAAGGAAAAGCATCTGTGGGGACTGTTGAACATGTTTTCAAAAAGCTGAATAATTTCATTTCAGCACTACTAAAGATAAATAGCTTTGATTTCTTTTCACCCTTTCTTGTGTACAGTGAAAGGCTGTCAAAAGTAACGATATAATTATGTGGTTATTTTCATACATTGTCAATTCAATCAATTTTTGCTATGTTGTTGTAGATCTGCTGAAAATGGGTTGAGGGTGGCATAAGTGGTGTGACATGTATTTATTAGCTCTCATATGTTCAAATAATCATACGGGATTCACATACGAGAGCAGCTGTCAACATGATTATTTGGTTGTATGAATGTCAGTTTTCATGTCCAGAAATGTAATATATCAAGGGATGCTTCTGTCCCAAAATCTGCTCTTAACAGTATGGCTCTGACCAAGTCCTGGAAGATCTGATGTAATTGTAAAAGAAGTACCTCTGAGTATGTCCCATTTGCTTTGCCCTCACCACCAAGGAGCCATTGTCTGCTCCATATTCACTTACGATTAAAAGTAGCAGCTTTTCAGAGCAGTTAGAACGTCTCAGTTTGGTACTACTAGAAGCAAGAAAGTAGTTTGGGAACCAGGATCTTTATTGCATTCAGATATGAAATGTCCATATTCAAATTCCTGCTTCAGTGAAGTAACTTATTAGGGGCTCTGCCCTAATGAAAGTGTTGTTGTAAGGATTAGAAAAAGCAAAAATGAGGTCAGGGGAGCAGGTTGAAACATCACATCAGCTCACTCTGGCAATAAACAAAGGTGGATTGGTTGCTGCAAGAACAACCAATGATTCCCAGAGCAAACAATCAGACACTTTGTGGGTTGTTCTTTCTTTTTCCTTAGTGCTCTAGCTCGGTCCACAAATGCTGGTCTGCCTGCATTTGCTGGCGGTCTGTGAAAGAGCCACTGCCGTGCGCACGCACAACAGCAGCATCTGGCTTGCCAGGACCAACACAGGGCTAGCTGTGCTCTCGCTGCTGATCCCCCATCTCTTCCTTGATCGAGGAGGCTGGGGAGGGGAGAGGCAGCTCAATGGGAGCCAAGCCAGGAGGAGCTGTGCCGCACCTGCCTTTTCCTTTCTCTGCTGTGTTTTCTACCAGGAAGGGAAATGCAGAGGAGGGATTGTGCTGAGAGAGTTTTCTCAGCCAGTCTATGCTGTTGTGTATGGGGGTTTGAGTGGGTGGAGTTTGTTGTATTTTATTATTTATTATGAATATTATTGCATTAAGTAACTTCATTTGATTTTGTATTGTTCTGCTGTTGATATTGTATTTGGATTTGCTATGAGTATAGTATTGCATTTATATCGATTTGGTATTTTGCAATTGTGAATTTTTAATCAAGTATTCTTGAAAAGAAGCAACAGCAGATTTCACAGTAGCCTTATTTGAATTACATAATGCTTTCTAAAAAATGCAGTTGTATTCAGTTACATTTAATTTCAATATTTTATTCTTTTATTAGCATTTTTACTGCTCAGTTTCTGGTTATTTTAGAACATTCTCACTTTTGGCACTATATTTAAAAACATATACACAAAATACCATATTATGTATATAATGTTTTTTAGTTCTGCTTCAGCGGTCCCTGAAATAATTTTCCTATTTTTGCCATTCCCCAACTGTAAAAAGGTTGAAAATCACTGCTCTAGCTGCCATACCAGGGACTTTGTAGCTCAAGCCTCTCTCCTCACTATGATGAGGAGCTATTTAGGCTTGTTGTGGTCTTTCCCGTTTTCTTCTTCCCCTCATCGTAAGATTTTTTTTTTTTTTTTTTTTTTTGCAATTTCTGTTTTGACAACTGCTCCAAGTTGCCTAAGCAGCACATTGGAAGGGCTATAAGTGGCTTACTACAATTGGTTGGTTGGTTGTGGCATCCCAAATATGCACAGTTTCCTTAAAACATTTTATAAACCCTCCACATGCCATCTCAGAGGTGCCATTGCATTTCTGCAGGTGCAAAAATGGGAATCCTTATCTGGGCAATTTCTTGGGGAAAGGGTGGTATCTGTTGTCAAAGTGTAGCAGCTGCCAATCATTGGCATTGATCCAGAGAGGTTCCCAATAGGTTTGTTTTGCTTTTATACTTGACAGTTGTCAATTCAAAGCAAGGAGGTGAGTTGATTTATCCCTCCCCCCCCCCCCCAGCACCTTGGCACTTGGATTCTTCTTCATGGTCTCTGTGCATCACACATAATGGGTACTGTGCCTGCGCAGTTCCTGTTGTCAGCCAGAATACTCAAGCTACAACGTTTTTTGGGGGGAACTTCGCACCTCTCCCCCCTGGTGCTATATAGGGTGGAGCGCCCACCATTTTCCTCAGTCTTCTTTCGACCGCCAATCGCATTGCCTCAAGCCATTACTCTGTCTCCTCATACTTAATTGTTGTTCTCTGAAAAAATTTCCTGTTGAATCTATCCAAGTTATCTTCCCTTGTTTCCCAGTTAATTCTCTTTCCTCTTTACACCTTCCTATTTAAAAAAAAAAAAAGTTTAATATCTCCTTTTTTCTTACCTTTACTATCCCTCTTCTTATCTTCTCGATGGCTCAGCGTGTGGCTTTTCGAAAGTGTTCGAAATGCGGGGCCAAAATGTCTCCAGCAGACCCACATGAGCTCTGCCTCCTCTGCTTGGGAGAGGGGTGTCGCACTGACAAATGTGGGTACTGCCAGGCCTTCACTAAGCAGGCCAGGAAAAACCGAGAGAACAGGCTGAGAAAGATCCTTTGGGATCAGGCCTTAATAGCCTCCGACGAGTTCGCCGCCCAGCCTATGTCGGCCAGCCCTTCTATGGTGACCACTTCTCGCTCAAACAAAAGGAGAAGCGGAAGCATTCTGACCATGGGGATCCATCAGTCCCAAAGAAGGCCAAAAAAGATAAGTCGGGCAAGGCTAGCCGGAAGCATAAACTTGCTCCGGAATTACGGAGAGATTCGAATTCAACTGCCCCGTTGGTCCAGACAGCAGCATCAATCCCGACACCCTCGGCACTGACACCAAGGGCATTGATGCAGGTTACGCCGCCGGATCCCCACAAAGGGTTGAGCCTGTGGTCCCGACAATGTTGAATCCACCCGAACCTGTCGTTCATGGGTCGATGTCGAATGGAGAGATCAGAGACTCTCCTCCATGATCGTTGCCATGCCATCAACTGGCCTGCTCTCCAACTCCAATGCCATCCTCTCCAGAGGCCCCTTGGAGGACCATGGTGGTCAAATCCCACCAGCACTGCCACTCATCTGGTCAATTCGCCAGATCATGGGTTCCGATGCCTTACGAAGGTCCGGAAGCCTCACAACCTCACTATTGGGGACACCCACCCCCATACAGCTACTACCAACTGAGGGAATACAGACATCAGTCCCGACCGACAAGGGCTGAAGCTCCTTCTATTTCAGTGCTGACGACTTCTCGCCATCCTCCTTCTCCGGCTCGATCATCCTCCAGTCCGCCATACCCATGTGACTTGGACTCTGAGAACTCGGACAAGTGTTCTACGTCCCCTGTGGCAGTCATCTCCACCCAGGGTCCTGGTTCGCCTAAAGAATCCTACGCTACCTTCGGTGAACTTATGGGCCGCTTGACTAGAGCCTTGAAGATTGAAGTTGAGCACCAGCCCAACATTAACAAGGACAACTTCTATGATATTGTCCATAAAGAACAATCATCCACCATTACCATCCCATTAATTACAACCCTACGGGAGGCTATGGAGGATAGATGGACCTCTCCTGACCAGCCTCATTCGACATCTAGGAGGTATGAATCCATGTACAAAGTCAAAGAGCAAGATATTCCCTTCCTCCTGAAACATCCGAAGCCCAACTCTATTGTGGTCGAGTCTTCCCAGGGGCGAGACAACGGGGAACACTCGGCCCCTAGGGACAAGGAAGGCAGAAAAATTGACCTTATGGCGTGGCGAATTTATGTGGCTATGGGATTGGGCTTGAGAATTTCCAACTACGAGGCAATGATGGGGAGGTATCAGTATTTTCTGATGCAGCGGTTGGATTCGATCACCTCGTCCATCCCAGAGCAACAACGTGACCTGGCCTGGGTTTTTATAAGAGAGGCTATGCAGCTCGCGATTCAACAGCTCACTATAGCCCGCCATCATGTCGACTGCGATTCCCACACTCTAGTGGGCTCCGTTGCTCTCCGAAGGCATGCCTGGTTATGCCCCTGTAATTTTCCAGAGGAAACCAAGCGATGGATCGAGGGGGTGCCTTTTGACGGATCGGGCCTCTTCCACAACCGGACAGACCACAAGCTCGAGCATATTTATAACGCTCAGGCTACTGCTAGGAAGATGGAAATTCCAGGCTCAACCCGTCGTAAGTGGCATCAATCTCACTATCCAAGATATCAACCTTACCACCGTTTCCAGCCACGCCAACAATTTCCCCAGCGGTAACAACAAAACCGCACACAACCAGGTATCCAATATCAACAGGGCCGCCACCGCCAACCCCCCGATAAGAGGCAACGTTGATGGGTCCCATGAACTGATCCTCTCTCTCCTACACCCTCCCCCTCTCCCTATGGGGGCTGGCTGCAAAGTCAGCTCCCTCTCTGGAAGACCATCACATCTGACAAATGGGTCCTTTCCATAATTGAATTTGGATATAGAATCGAGTTCGATGTTATACCCCCTTCAGGTCCAGTATTATATACTGCCCCATCAGAAATTCTTAGAGAAGAAGTATCCCAGCTACTCCATAAGGGAGCAATCCGCCAAATCTCTCATTCCGATGGACTCTGTGGTTTCTACTCTAGATATTTTATGGTACCGAAAAGGGATGGTGGCCTACGCCGCATACTTGATCTAAGGGGTATCAATGCCTTTATTACGACTAAGAAATTCTGTATGACCACCTTACAAAACATCCTCCCCCTGCTAGAGAGAGATGATTGGTTCACGTCCATTGATCTGAGGGATGCCTATTTTCATATTGGTATCCACCCGTTTTATAGGAGGTTTCTCCGCTTTACTGTTGGCCCTGACATTTTTGAATATAATGTCCTCCCCTTCGGACTTGCTGCAGCCCCCAGGGTATTTACCAAGTGCATGGCTCTGGTATGTGCTGTCCTTCATCAACAAGGTGTTCAAATTTATCCATATTTATACGATTGGTTCATCGTCTCTTCTTCCCAGGACCGACTTGTTACAGACATTGACACTACGTGCACCCTCCTGGAGAACTTGGGGCTTCTCATTAATACTGAAAAATCCTGTCTCACTCCTTCACAGATCATCGAGTTCATTGGGGCACAAATCAATTCGGTCTGGGCGCAAGCATTCTTACCACGGACCCGAATGGAAAGACTCTGTTCCGTAGACAAGAAGGCGCACAAGTTCGAGCACTGGTTATCAAAAAGCTTCTGGGCCATATGACTTCGACAATCGTAGTTGTTCCAAATGCCAGACTACGAATGAGACCACTTCAGCTGTGCTTCAACGCTGTGTTCCAGTCCTTCTGCAATTCCCCGAGGCAACTTCGCCTTCCCCCCGCCTCGGTTTGCCAGACTTTGACTTGGTGAATGAACCCCAACAATCTCGTCATCGGCGTTCCGTTTCACCAGCGACAACCCTCCATTTCTCTCCATACCGATGCGTCTCTCATGAGTTGGAGAGCGCATTTTCCAACCTATGGACACAGGGCACCTGGCAAGCACACGAGAGGTCCAATTACATCAACTTTCTTGAGTTGCTGGCAGTTTTCAAGCCACTACGCTCCGTTGAGCCCATGCTGTGGAACCAGTTGGTACAGGTGGCCTCCAACAACACAGTTACAGTTTTTTACCTGAACAAACAGGGTGGTACAAAGTCGATACCATTGGCTCAACTATCCCTACAGATTTGGGACTGGTGTATCCCCAGAGGGATTTCGCTCATGGCGATCCATCTGGTGGGAGTAGACAACCAAGAGACAGACACCCTGAGCAGGAAGATGTCATCAACCCATGAGTGGAAATTGGACAACCAAGTTTGCAAAGACTTGTTCACTTGGTGGGGCACCCCAACATTGGACCTGTTCGCGACAGCTTCCAATTTGAAGTGCGCGACATATTGCTCCAGGGAGGGATTGGGTCCGAACTCACAAGGGGATGCCTTGATGGTGAGTTGGTCGGATTCATTCCTATATGCCTTTCCTCTGATCCTGTTGATTACCCGCACCCTGGAGAAGGCTGCCCGGGACTGAGCATGGGTCATCCTCATTACACCATGGTGGCCCCATGAACCCTAGTTCTCAACTGCTCTCAAACTGTCATGACACACGTTCTTCCATCTGCCACAGGTCCCTCGTCCGATTACACAAGGGAGAGGGATGATTCTTCATCCTGACCTCAACACCCTCAACCTTACCGCATGGCTCCTGCACTAACCACCACTGTTAACCTGCGTAGTCTCTGACAAGATACTTCGGTCTCGACGACAGAGTGTCACTCGGTACCGAAGGGCCTCACTCGAGTCTCCTCTGAAGCTGCATCATCTCAACAAGAAATTGAGTTTATACTACAGTCCGCTGTTCAACCATCCACTCATCGATCATATGAGGTGAAGTGGAAGCATTTTATCACCTTTGCAGAAGCCAACCATTTTGTCCCTGAATTGGCTTTCCTCGATAACATCCTTTCTTTCTTGCTCTCCTTGCACCTGTCTGGACTTAAACCTACCTCCATTAAGGTTTACATCACAGCTATATCCCACTTTCATGGCCCTCTGTCTGGTTCATCTGTGTTTTCTCACACGCTCGTTCGGCACTTCCTCAAGGGGCTACAAAATCTCCATCCTCCGACCCAACCGTCGGTACCAACTTGGAGCTTATCAGTGGTTCTCCATGCACTCACCAAAGCTCCTTTCGAACCCCTTGCAATGACGGATTTAAGATTACTATCTTGGAAGGTGGCCTTCTTGGTTGCCATAACCTTGGCAAGAAGGGCAAGCAAACTCTCCGCCCTCTGTGTGGACCCACCATACCTTAACTTCCACAAGGAAAAGGTAGTTCTGTGCACAGATCCGGCATTTCTTCCTAAGGTGGCCACAGCATTTCACATTAACCAGGACATGGTGCTTCCAGCATTCTTCCCTTCCCCGTCCACCCCAATAGAGAAATCTCTCCATTCCCTTGATGTGTGTCAGTGCCTAGCCTTCTATCGGTCACACACAGAGAGTTTCAGAAAAACTAAATGCCTATTAGTCAAATACTCCGAACCTGACAAGGGTGTTCCTCTCTCTGCCCAGAGGCTATTGAAATGGATAGTCCAAACTATTGAACTTGCTTACCAGCTGGCCAAAATAGATCTTCTGGTTGCCCCTAGGGGTCATTTATTTATTTTATTTATTTTATTTTATTTAAATATTTATATGCCGCCCCTTGCAGCAGCCTCGGGGCGGCTCACAACCACTAAAAACATAATACAATATTAAAAACTGGCCCATCTCCAGGTTAAATTTAAAAACATACAACATAAATAAATAAACCATTAAATAATTTAATAATCTTAAATCTAAAAAAATATTAACATTTAAAATACTGTCTAAATAAAAAGGTCTTCGCCTGGCGCCAAAAAGCAAATAACAACGGCGCCAGGCGAGCCTCTCTGAGGTTTTCTACTAGAGCCAGGCGCCAGGCGAGCCTCTCTGGGTCATTCTACTTGAGCCATGGTGGCCTCTTCAGCCTTTTCATCGGGTGTCCCATTGCTGGACATTTGTAAAGCTGCTACATGAACAACTCCCTGTACCTTCACCAGGCACTACAGGTTGGACGTTCGAGCCAGACAGGATTGCTCCTTCGGATGGGCCATCCTTTCATCCATCCTTCACTGACGACACCGACCCACCTCCGGTGAGTGAAGCTTGCTAATCACTCATTATGTGTGATGCACAGAGACCACGAAGAAGAAAGTCAGGTTGCTTACCTGTAACTGTCGTTCTTTGAGTGGTCATCTGTGCAGTCACACAACCCGCCCTCCGGCCCCACTTGGTGTCGAGGGACGGGATGGTAGTCTCTTTCTATCAACTTCTCTTCTAGATGACACGCTCTGCTAGGGGGCAATCTGCCGGTCTCCAGAGACTGAGGAAAATGGCGGGCGCTCCGCCCTATGTAGCACCAGGGGGGAGGGGTGCGGAGTTCCCACCAAAAACCATTGTAGCTTGGGTATTCTGGCCGACAACAGTCACTGCACAGGCGCAGTACCCATTATGTGTGACTGCACAGATGACCACTCAAAGAATGACAGTTACAGGTAAGCAACCTGACTTTCTTGGGGGCGGGGAGGGGGGTTGTATATCTGTTAGGCCTCAATGCCCTCAACTTTTTTATCTATTCCTGAGAATCCAGGAGCTCAAGAAGATGGAAGAGTTTAGCCCACTCCCTTTCACTGAAGCACAGATGTTTGATAACTTTTATGTCAAAACTCCAATTCCTTTAAAAAAAAAAAGGGTTTCCTCAGGATGGGATTGTGTTTCATTTTGTTTTGCTTTGCTTTGTTGGAAAGGGCTCCCCATGTTTTTCCAGATATGCATTCATGCAATTGTCTAAAATCCATAATGCCCATGATGAATTGTTGTGTTTTGTGAAACATGTCGCGAAGGTGAACAAGAAGTTTTAGAATTAAGGTTAAATAAGTCAGTGCATGCATGTTCAGAAACACACAATCTGGTTCAAAACTGTCATTTGTAGTGCTGTTTAGCATCTGTTGGGATGGTCATTGAGCTACAGAGTTAGTTTCAGGTGCATGAAATAGATACTGGAACAAAGCTAAATAAATTCATGAATACTGTCATTTTTTCAGGTATTAATGTGGGCCCTGTAGTAGCAGGAGTTATTGGTGCCAGAAGACCACAGTATGACATCTGGGGTAACACTGTAAATGTTGCTAGCAGAATGGATAGTACTGGAGTACAAGGTAAAATTCAGGTGAGTGACTTTATAATCCTCAATAACTACATTGGTCCTGGTGAAACAGTGCCCTTCTACATTATGATAGTATTGGGAAAAGTATTGAATAGCTTCCTCAATATGCTAAACATATCCTTAAAGTCTCATGCCAGTCACCTTGGTAGAGGGTAGCTTTGCACCTAACTACAACAGTATCCCCAAATACTTTACCTTTCACCATTGGAATGAATGGCAGCCATTCACTTAAGTGGGAGAAAATGAAGGACTGGACTTGGGAAGCAACTAAAGCTTCCTTCCATCTGCTGATCCAAGGCATACATGGCCAAGTCTGCTTTTCTTTACATAACTCCATCTCTTCCAACTGCATAGGCCCATCCAGGATTTCATTTATTGTTATGCTTTTGTTTATTTCTTTTTTTATGGATATAACATTTCTCTTAAAGTGAAATCTATGGCAGTCAACGGAATGCCTGTAAAAACAGCCATTGCAAACAAAAAAAATTTACCGTTATAGTACTATTAACAGGAGTGGTGAAAAGCATGCATACACACAGTAGATATTAAAAATAAAATTAGATACAGAGAAGAAGAGGTTTAAACCCCTTCAACTAATTTAAAGTCTTGAGACAGATTTTACCTGGTGTTTAAAAGCTAACTATGGAGGTACTTTGCATATACTCCTTAGCAGGGACTTCCATTGTTCAGGCAAAGCCACAGAAAAGGCCTCCTCCCCAGTCTCTACCCATAAGTCTAATGGAATATTGGGAACTGACTAACAGAGACAGAGAACAATTTACCATCTGATTCAAGCTGCTAATACATCACCAGTGATTCTGGTTTGTGTTATTCACAGGTTACAGAAGAAGTCCAGCGAATATTGAAGAGGTGTAATTATGAGTTTGTGTGTCGGGGTAAAGTCAGTGTCAAAGGCAAAGGTGAAATGCTGACCTATTTTCTTGAAGGAAAGGCCAATGGAAATAATTCACAAACTCGATCTTTAAACTTAGAGAGAAAAATGTACCCTTTCGGGCGAGCAAACATTCAGACCAAATTGGGCACAAGTTGTTTATCTTTATCCTCATCCCCCAGCCTTTCAGCAAATGCTGGAGCTGGAACACTTCAAGTATCATCAGCACATACTAATCAGACGCTCCATTATCTTCCTTCTGTGCCAGCCATAAAGGAGGCATGAGTGCAATGAAAATGTTGGTTGTACCATGTGCAATGAATTTGGAAAGCAGAGATCGCTTGAATTTTCACCAGGAAGGTTAATGCTACCGGATTTGGTATCAACCAGGATGTCTACAACCCAACCAAAGAGAACTTGGGAACTGCATTTACAAACTTATGGAATGGATCAAATAAGGGCTAGCAATTCTGTTAGGAAAAGTCTACTACTGATTTTCTGAAGATAAGAAATATTTTATCAGCAATTTTAAATGGTAAATGAGTAACAAAAACAGGCATGCTCATGAGATTGAATAATTGCACACACACACATATATAAATATATATATGGGCTGTGGGGGTGTCAGATATTGTCAACATTTACCTTTGAATTTTGACATGTGTTGCATTGGGGATATTGTCAATATTCATTTAAAAATGTTGGCATTCTCTAACTTTTGGCATACATTGGAGATATATATCTCATGGAAGTTTTTATGTACAAAAATGTTATTTATTTACATCCTGCAGTGGGAAAGAGGGGGAATGCTCTTACTATCATATCCAGCATGGCTGCATCTAAATGTCTGATGCTGCTGTTTGGATGAAGGGTACAGGGTAAATGAGATTTGAGTTTATGGTCAGCATTATGGAGTCCTTCCCATTGGGGAAAAACAAACAACAGGAAATTGTTAATACTTGCTTAATGTGGGATATAGCAAGTTCTCCAGTAAACAGATGTAGGTTTACAAATTGACAATATTTTCATATATTTGTTGTTTTCTAACAATATAGTGATAAATCAGAGATCAGAGTACAGGTAGATTTATTGGAGATAACTCGTAATCTAATAAATCAAAATTGTAAGTGAAGTCCCATCACACACAATTCTAGCTAGGTAAGATTTGCATCCCAACTGCTACACAGCCACGGAGAAGTGGCTCCTACACTAAAAGGGGTGATTTGTCTGAGCAGAGTTTCCAGAAAACTTATCTGGGGTAACTTGCCTCTGATATATGCTGCTAACATAGCCAGTGTGTGCAAGCCAAAAGAGTATTAAGGTGTAAAAAGTTATACCTTTTTGATAGGCCAAACAGGTGACCATTTTTACTGAAGTTGATTAGAAACAGTTGCATTCTAGTACATTTGCCACCGCCCCCACCACACACACACACACACACACACACACACACACACAGAGAGAGAGGAAAGGGTGGGTTCAGTACCATGAATAGAAGACTCGGCCTACAAAGACTTTTTCTGTAAACAAAAGCTCATTCTACTCATGAAATGAACTTTTGGATGCAACCCATATTGTTTGATGTCAGTTTTTTCATTTCCAGGAAGCAGGTTTGCTCTCACCTTCCATTTGAAGACTGCCACTGGCCTATTGAAGGTGTACCTTTTCAATAGGCCAAACAGCTGATTTGTGAACCAAGTTTATTTATTTATTTTGGTTCAGAGTTTTAATCTCAGATTTTGGTAGGATAGATTAATAAAATGCCAGCCCATGGTAAATCTGGTATCTCAAGCAGAAATTATGGGTACTGTGGAATATTGCCCATGTGCTAGTACTTCATAAAGCAACCAAAAATGAAAGTCAGAGTTAGGTTTACTGTGTGTGATTGTGAGCATGCTTTCCCCACTATGTAATTGGTGAGTTTTATTTCAAGGCCATTGTCTCCACTGCTTTTTATATGAATGCAAATTAGTATAGCACACATTTTTCCCTTCGTGGCTCACTGTTATTTCAGAACAATGGTTTGCCTTCTGCAGTGCTTGTACTTCAGAACATTAACTAGGGTAGATTGTATTCCAGCAGGAGGCTCAAGAACTGGGAAGCCTGGTTCCCATTGCACTACTGCAAAGGGATTTTATTTATTTATTTATTTAAAACATTGTTTTAAAACAGTGTTTTAACACACTGTTTCTATTTAGTCAGTGTCTCTCAAGACAGTTTACAGTATATTAAAATTTAAAAACATAACTAATACCATCATACACATTTAAACAATTACAAGATAAAACCAATAGTAAGAAAAATGTAAAAGCAAAAGTATGATCTAATAGAAAAAAATATAAAATTAATGGATCAAAACAGATTAAACAAACACCCCAGCGTCATGTAAAATAAATGAGCTAAAATATAAATATTTAACAATCAAAATACTGTGAAAATAAAATAGGTTTGGCCTGGCATTGAAAGGTGTTTAGCATCAGCATCTGGGGAACTGGTTGTATAACCAGGGCACCATGGCTGAAAAGGCCCTTCTGTGGGTAGTCTCCCTCTTTCTGTTCTTCACAGCATAAGGTCCTCTGCTAATGACCTTAGGGTCCAGGCAGGTGCATATGGGAGGAGACATTCCATTAGATAACTGTGTCCTAAACTGTTTAAAGGCCTTATAAGTTATTGTAGGCACTTTAAAGCATACTCAAAATTCAACTGGTAGCCAGTGAAGGTTGTATAATACTGGAGTAATATGCTCATGCCTCGGTGTTCTTGTTAAGAGATGAACTGTTCTGTTCTGAACCAATTTCAAGGACAGGCTCACATAGAGTGTGTTGCAATAGTCCAATTTTCAGGTGAGAAGCAGTCGGCAGGCCAGGGGGTGTCATGAGGCCGTATTTCACGTCTCCAGTTAACTCACACAGCAGCCGGCAATAAAACTAAAGACTTTTTATTGCTATTTGCTACAAGATTTACGATGCAACAGATACACTCTGGCAATGAGCTCCTCACAGCTCAGTTGCCCCCTCCTTTCTGAATCCTACAGGGAAGGTCAGGTGCTTTGCAATCTTCTGTCCCGCCTTTCTGCCCGTGGGTGGGGCAAACTTCTCCGCTGTTGCTGCAATTGGTCTGAACGCTGTAATCTCCTCCTAAGACGGGCGGATTCTAAATCCCCTGTTACGTCTTCCTGTTCTCCAGGACTCTGCCCAGCCACTTCCAAGTCAGGAGGCAGGGGATCAACTTGTTCAAACACCTCAGAGTCTAGAGGAAGGGAAGCTGCACCCTGCTCAAGCAACCCAGAGCCAGGATGTGGAGAGGCTACTCATGAGGAAGTCTCAGAGTCAGGTTGCGGGGGGGCCGTTTGGGCACTGGGCACCAAGTATAAATCCTCCTGCTCCAATGCCCAGCTCTCGTGGTGAGCTTCTGGCCCTTTCTCGTGTGTCAACGTCTCTGTTGAGCCGTTAGGCACAACAGGGGGATACATGCTTAAACCTTTATCTCCCAATATGTTATCTTCACTACCCAGACGGAGTTCCAGATGCATGTCCACCATGTCAGGTGTGGAAAAGGGGTGAGCAATAAGTACCTTGGCTAGTTGAAGACCGTTTGCTGCCTGAAGCAAAGGGCAAAATGGCACCTTTCCCCAGTCCTGGTGGAGAAACAGCATCTTCCACCACACTTGACGGCAGCAGGCTAGCTTAGGCGGTACACAGCCAGATGAATGGAATGCACACAGCTTTGTCCTCCAACACTTCAATGCTATTGCATACCCCTTAGCATCTACTGCCTCATTTTGCCTGCTGATAGACAAATCACCACATTTAACTTTGCAGCGACTGCCAAACACATAGTGTATCCCTTGGGTTTGCAGAGCTGAGGGTTACATTTAAAGAAATTCAAAAGATTTACAATACCACACTTTGGTTGAGACTTTGGTTGGGTGTTTTCAATCCTGATCAGCATCACCTATATGAGTGGTTATAAAATACAGTCATGTGATCACTACTACTTCCTTTTTCTTACAATAAATATATATGTGCTGCTGTGGTGCTGCATATCTCAAGAGCAGGATATATAAAATATATCTTATATTTGATAAAATATAGGAATCTTTGATAAAAGAAAAGAATGAAGTATTAACATGTCGGCATAGAAGGAGGAGGGACAGATGGTTGATACCTGTTCCACCTTCTGGTTATTCCCTCAACCGGAAGGTTCTGGATAAGCTTATCAACCGCCCCTCGGGCCTGACAGTGCTGCTGCTTAATGCCAGGTCGTTCCATAATAAAACATCCCTCATCCATGACTTAATTGTGGATGAGGGGGCCGACCTGGCTTGCATTACAGAGATCTGGGCGGGAGGGGGGTATGTAGCCCTCTCTCAACTGTGCCCGCCTGGGTATCTAGTTTAGCACTAGCCCTGTCCGGAGGGGAGGGGAGGGGAGGGGGGTTGCTTTAATTTACCAAGCTTTTATTTCCCTCGTGGGACTTCCTGTTCTCTTGAGACCAGGTGTAGTGTGCTTATAGGTGGCGCTGGGCGATCATGACAGATTGGGGATTCTGCTGGTGCACCATGCACCTTTCTGCCCATCATACTCTGTGAATGAGCTGATGGAGATCATCTCGGACCTGGTGTTGAAGACCCCCAGGATATTGGTCCTTGGGGGACTTCAATCTCCATGTCGAGACTGTTCTGACCAGTGCGCTTCAGGACTTCATGGCCTCCATGACGGCCATGGGGCTGTCTCAACATGTCACAGGCCCAACCCATGAATGTGGTCACACACTGGACCTGGATTTCTCGACGGGGCAGGAAGAGGGTGAGGAATTTGTGTGACTCCCTTGTCATGGTCAGATCACTTCCTTGTGAGGTTTGTGCTCAGAACTGGCCTTTCCCTCTGTAAGGCTGCGGACGCAGTTATGATGGTCCGCCCTCGGAGCCGGATGGATCTGGATGGATTCCTGAAGGCTCTGGGGGTTTTTCCGATTGATAAAGCTGGCACTCCTGTCGATGCTCTGGTTGAACTGTGGAATGAACTGTGGAATGGGGAAATGGCCAGAGCGATTGACACAATCGCCCTGAGCGTCCTCTCCTGCCAAGCAGAGCTCATCCATCCCCATGGTATACATCTGAATTACGGGCGATGACACAGGTTGGGAGATGTCTAGAGAGTATGTGGAGGAAATCATGGGATGAATCAGACCGAACACTCCTACTTGCTCATTATTGAGCCTACGCTGTGGCGGTGAGGGCGGCGAAGAAGAAATTCTTCTCCACTTCCATTGCCTCCTCACAGTGCCTTCCAGTGGAGCTTTTTTGAGTGGTACATGGGCTGATATACCCCAGCCCTAAAAAAGATCCTGTACCACCATCAATGGCCTGCTGTGACGACTTTGCCCAGCACTTTAAGGAGAAAATCGCTCAGATTCGTCACGAGCTGAACTCCACAAGTGATTCAGATCTGTTAGGGCAGATGCCAATGACTCCGTCTGGTCAGATATTAATGGATGAATTTCAGATACTGCGGCCCGATGATGTGGACAATGTGCTTGGACAAGTACATCCTACCACCTGCTTACTCGACCCTTGCCCTTCGTGGCTGCTGACCAAAGCCAAACACGGGATTGGTTCCTGGATCCTGGAGGTTATTAATGCCTCTCTGAGGGACGGCTGGGTGCCCACTCCTTTAAAGGAGGCAGTAATCAGGCCTGTCCTAAAGAAGGCACCTCTGGATGCAGAGATGGCCACCAATTATAGACTGGTGGGCAACATCCCATTTTTGGGCAAGGTGTTGGAACGGGTGGTGGCAGGACAACTCCAAGCACTCTTGGATGAAACTGATTATCTGGACCCATTTCAGTCTGGCTTCAGACCTGAGTACGGTACTAAATCAGCCTTGGTCGCCCTGTATGATGACCTGTGCAGGGAGAGAGATGGGGAGTGTGTCCCTGTTGATTCTCCTGGACCTCTCAGAGGCTTTTGATACCATCAGCCATGGTATCCTCCTGGATAGGCTGGCGGGACAGGGAGTAGGAGGCACTGCTTGGCTGTGATTCCGCTCCTACCTTGACAGCCAATTCCAGAAGGTGGTGCTGGGGGACTTTGTCTCTGCGCCATGGCAACTTTGCCATGGAGTACTGCAGGGTTCCATTTTGTCCCCTTTGCTATTTAATATCTACATGAAACTGCTGGGAGAGGTCATCAGGAGGTTTGGGCTGCGGAGTCATCAGTATGCTGATGACACCCAGCTCTACCTCTCTTTTTCAACTAACCCAACTGAGGCAGTGACTGTACTGAACCGGTGCCTGGCTGAGGTAATGGGCTGGATGAGGGCCAATAAACTGAAACTCAATCCACATAAGATGGAGGTTCTGTTGGTCGGTGATTCGAGCTCCTGGGTAGGTGACTTGGACCTTGCCCTGGACAGGGTTGCACTCCCTCTAAAGGACAGGGTCCGTTGCTTGGGAGTGCTCCTCAACCCGGAGCTGTCCTTGGAAGGTCAAGCAACAACGGTGGCTAGGAGTGCTTTCCTTCAGCTTCAGCTAATCTAACAGCTGCGTCCCTACCTGGAGGAGTATTGCCTAGCAACAGTAACACACGCATTGGTTACATTCCGGTTGGATTTCTGTAATGCACTTTACGTGGGGCTGCCCTTGAAGACAGTCCGGATACTTCATATGGTTCAAAATAGAGCTGCCAGGATGCTGTCGGGGACTGGGCGTTATTCTCATATAACCCCAGTCCTCTATCAGCTCCACTGGTTTCCCATT
Source organism: Varanus salvator macromaculatus (assembly GCA_023646645.1). Lineage (NCBI taxonomy): Eukaryota > Metazoa > Chordata > Lepidosauria > Squamata > Varanidae > Varanus > Varanus salvator. Next base: position 712,483 of record JAIXND010000654.1, on the reverse strand, counting down.
GAAGTCCGGGCTCAATTCAAGGTGCTGATTATTACCTATAAAGCCCTAAATGGCTTGTGGCCAGGATACCCAAAGGAACACTTTCTTCCCTATTTGCGCTCCCACCCCGAGATCGGCAGCAGAAGGCCTCCTCCGGGAACCCTCTGTGAAAGATATTAGGAGACAGAGTACCCGGAAGAGGGCCTTCTCTGCGGTGGCGCCCCATCTATGGAATGCACTCCCCAGAGGGTCCACCTGGTGCCATCAGTATATGTTTTTTGGCACCAGGTTAAGACCTTTTTATTTAATATTTTAATAAGTTTTAATATTGAATTTTATCATATTTTAATTGCAGCCAGAGTGGGTCATTAATTAATTTATGTTATGTTAGATATTTTTATTTTATTTGTGTAAGCTGTCCTGAGGCTCTTGCAAAGGACCGCAAACAAATATCCTAAAAAAAAAAAAAAAAAGGTAAGAAAGATGAATGTGCTGGAGAAGTTTTGGCTATGACTGTCATTGTTAATTGACTTTTTAAAAAAATAATACTTGTGTAATCTGCACTATTGGATTCACAGGAGAGAGAGAAAAAATAATCTGCTAAAATGACTAGGCTTGGATCTAAATTTAGTCATACTTAAAATAGAACAATTGAAATCAATGGGAACAATTGAAATCAATGGGTAATCAGTAACAAGTCCCACTGATTTCAATTGATCTAATCTTCACTGTAACTAAGGGTATAATCCTATTCATGTTTACATTTTTTTCCCTGTCTAAAGATGCACAGGATTGCACCCTAAATATAGATCCAACCCTTAAGATGCCAGAAGATATTGGAAAGCTTGTCCCAGTAGCTGGTGAAACAAAAAGGACTTGAACTGTGCCAGCTTAGGGGTATTTTTCTACAGTGTTCTCATTCTGCTCTCATTTATTGTATTAAGGCTTCTTCAGAACTTCCCAGTGGAGGATTACTTATTGCTGGGCTCCTTTGTGATTATCACTATTTTATTAATATACCCCTGTTGGTAGCACAAACAGGTCTTCAACATGGCTTGTGGTAACTGGACAGGATGCATAGTGAGCTGTAGGCAGTTGACATCAGATATTAATTTATTTTGTCAGGCATAATCTTGGATCCACTGAGCCAATAGCACATCTTTGATAGAATTTAAATTAGCTGCATGCTAGATTTGGGGAAGCAAACCATTTTAGTACAAAAGGGTAGCTTCTGGGGGCTACCCCCAGTTCAGAGTGAGAGCAATATGAGGGCTTCATTGGTCCAACATGACAGCATCACAAAGCAATTCTGAAAGAAAGGGGGTTTACGGAAGTATTTCCAAAAGTATTCCCACTCAAACTTATTTGGGCTCATCTCTAATTTGAATGATTACTTTCTTTGATTGTCTCTTTCCAGTTCAAGCACTAAGAATGATCTTGGTATAGCTCCACAGTGGACCTGGTTCTCTCCTACAGTGCATGTATGTGAGTCCCACTTTGATTATGGGAGATCGAACAAATTCATCATGGGACAATAGCTGCCCTTGTTTAATATGGGGTCATGTGTAAACCACTGTCTTAAAATATTGACCTTGAAGGAGCCCTTTCAAGCTGTTTTTAAGAATCTGTCAATAGCAAGCACAATATTTCAGATCTGTTTGCACAATTTTCTCTTAATAAGGTTATAGTAATAATTAAAAGTATTTCACTCTCCCTTGGAGCAAAGGAGATATTAGGTCTTTGATAGTCTAACTGCAAAATGTTCCTAAGGTAACTTTTTAACCTTTACATTATTTTGTGATTTGTTATCATGGAGATTCTGGACAGATTTTGAGATGAATTATTTGCAAACTTTTCTACATTTGCATCAGAAAAGCATTCTTTGAAATAATTTAAGTGCTGAGTATACAAAAGAATAAAGTTTGGGATCCACTGAGTGCCAAAATCTGCTGCAGCTATTATTGGTATAAATATTAGGAATATGCATTGAAAGCAGATTTCGGACCATTTCAGCCTTCATATTAGTGATGAGGGGAGAAAAAAATTAGGGAACAATGTTCTAACAAACTGGTTTATACTCTGTGCCATTTCAGTGGTCTCAGGGGCTGGGTCACACACTTAGCCACTCCAGAATCCTCTGCATGTAGTGGAGAAGTTGGTATATAAACATCTCCCAATTTGTGTGTGACCAGATATAAGCTTAACTTGTGTATCATATATCACTCACCTATTGAGCACCTATGTTACACATTACTTAGGCTGCAGTTTTACACACATTTCCTGGAGGGCAAGCCCTGTTGAACACAATGGGTTTTACATCTGAATAAGCGTATATAACAGTACTTTATTATTGTTTATTGTTATCCAGCCATAGATTGTTACCACTTCATTGTAAACAAGGGATATGTACTGCTGAACATATAACATAAAATTTAAAAGATTAAGGGTGCAATCCTATGCACGTTTAAACAGAAAAATGTCTTACTTCTTCCAGTATAGCTGGGAGTCATGGGACTTCTTTCTGTCCAAACATGAACAGGGTTACATCCCAATATATCCAAATTATAACTGAATTAAAATAAAACAAAACATCAACAAATGTACAGCATTTTTCAAAACAAGTAATCAAAATACAGATAAATGCAAATAAATAGATTATGAATACAGATAAATTGAACTGTCAAATGAACTTATATCTGGGTGGAGGGAGAGTTGGGCACATTCATTCCAACACTACAAAGAGAGGATCCTCTTTAGGTGAATTGACCCTGAGTAACAGTCCAGTCTAAATCACTTACACTCATTCAGTTGCTTGATTCTCCTTAGCATAATGGCCAAGTCAGGCAAGGCTCTAAGATTATGGAATGTACGCATGGTAGGGTGAGATCACTTGTACTTACTCTGCCGCCACTGGATGTGCATGTGCTGCCTCCATCCCCAATAGAGTGCTCTCTATTGGATGTAATGTTCACATTGCAGAATCAAACTGAATCTGAATCTGAGCCCTAAAATAGTATTTTGGACAGGAAATCTGCATTGAACCCAAAGTGGAACCAGATCCCTAACCACAAAAATGACAACTAGTTCCAAAAGATCAATAACAAAAGTCAATAAGGTTTTTTAAAAAGTTTATGATGGTTGGTATAAGAGGACCTTTCTCCTAACCTTAGAGAGGAAGACTAAAGAAACTAGATGTCCCTAGAAGTTATGGAAGATGCAGGAGAGAGGATTCTAGGATGGCCTGTTTTTCTGCATTTACCATAACCTCCAATACAGAATTTTTTTTTCAGAGGAGGACAAAAACAATCTCCATATGGGCAATTGGGATTTCTAAAGAATTATGTTTCAAATAATTAACTGTTACCAGTCTTTCAATCCCAGTGCCTATTTAAGATAAGGTTGAGTGTGAGTGATAAGAGATACTTGATCAATGGAAGGTCTACAAATATATCTAGATTCCTTATATGTAGCAAAATGGAAAAAAGAATACAAAATCAGTTTATCGAAATTAAACCCTGCAATCATATGTGGCTGACATTAGCTTAAGAAAAATTAAATCCAAACTGGACAATTAAGTATGCTGAAGAACCAGAACTAAACCCTAAATTTTGATGCCTTAGTTCCCTGATATGCATCAAGCATCATAGAACAGAAGAATTGGAAGGGGCCATGGGGGCCATCAAGTCCAACCCCCTGCTGTTGCAGGACACTACATTACACCATCCCACTCAGATGGCTGTCCAGGTTCTTTTTGAATGTCTCCAGTGTGGGAGTGTCCACCACCTCTCAGGCAGCTGGTTCCACTGTTGTATTGCTCTGACCGTGAGGAAGCTTTTCCGGATGTCCAGCCTCAATCTGGGTTGTCACAACTTGAATTGATTATTCCGTGTCCTACATTCTGGCATTAGCAAGAAGAGATCTTGACCTTCCTCTTTGTGACAACCTTTGAGATACTTATAGAGGGATATCATGCCCCCCTCTCAGTCTTCTCAAGGCTGAACATGCCCAGTTCCCTCTATCTCTCCTCATAGGGCAGTATTTCCAAACCCTGGATCATTTTTGTTGCCCTCCGCTGGAGCCTTTCTAATTTACCTGCATCTTTCTTAAAAGATTCAGGGTGCACTGACCTAATCCATACAATTTTCCAGATTCTGAGTGACAAGTTGCATCTTTTGGAGTAATTTGTACTGGATTTCATGCAAGTAGGTCCTGTGCAAATGTTGGATAGCATCCTATTATGCCCATATGTTTGCGCAAGCAACTACTCATGCAACTAGACATTTGCATTTATAAAACAACCTAAAATGAGTGTAAATGCTAGTTTCTAGAATGAGGTAGATCAGTGCAGCTCACAGAAAGGAACTCTTTTGACCTGTCCCAATCTGGAAATGAATGTATTCAGTGTTATTTTAGAAGCATGAAAGCCCCATCTTCACTTCTGCAAGTGCAATGAGACTGCCAAAAGTGGAGTTATCTCCATTAGGTACTGTCCAATATATGAAAAGGCATCATGTGACCCAGAGGCAACACAAGTACACTCTATCTGATCAAGGCAAAAAGATTTCCACATACCACTGTGTCTTTCTACACACTTAGAGCCTCATCTGAACCAGCCTTAAGATGTTAACTCAGCATTAGCAATCCAAATTATTTTACATTTCCAGTCCTTCCCAGAGGACTGTTTAGCCATAATATTGTTTCAAGTTGAGAGTTTTATATTGCAGTGACAAGCAACTTTTTTAATTTATGATAAAATTGTATTATAATGCCTTATTTATTTTCAATCCTGTACAGTATTAAAACATTTGCCTTTCAATTATTATTATTATTATTATTATTATTATTTACTTTAAAGGGATGTATTGTATGAAATGTTGTAAATACTTTTAGCTATGTCAGGTTTATTGCATGTACACTTGTATAAAAAATCTACAAAAGGCACACTTTTAACAGATGCTAATGATTTTTTTTGTAAACTGAGGTTTTACATGTGCATGAAGATGATAAACCCTTTGGAAATGGATGTCCTTTTGCTTCTCGTCTGCAATCTACTGCATGCCACACATGCCTGACTTCAGTAAAAACAAAAACAAAAAACAAAGCAACAAAAAAAGAGTAAGTTTCTTTCTATATGTTTTTGACATATCACATTTGACACAGAGTTTTAAAGGCACTACCAGTTGCATGTGCATACTACAAAAGCAAAAGCAAAATTTCAAAGCAACACCACAATAAAAAATTAACCTGTCATGTTCTGCCAACCTCAGTGTTGCTAGGTCCACATTATGTGGTATATGAAATGTGCCCTTGACATCTATGCTACCTTAATAACAGTACCTTTGGTCATTAGAAGCAATAAATTAAACTCCACATACTGTAATATATATAAATACATATATATTTTAAAATATGAGTGGAAATAGTAGTGGTGTAAAACCAAGTCTACCAATTCACTAGGTACTGTTTAATACCCTGTTTGACATAACAGTATAAGTAAATGTTTTGGAAAGAGGATGGCTCTGTAAATCCCAAAATGCCAGAGCACAAGATTTCCCCTGTAGACATGATCATATGAAGCTGCTTTAGACTGGCGGCGATTCTCCAAGGTCTCAAGCACAGGTCTTTCCCAATCCTGCTGCCTGAGTCTTTGCAGGCATTAATAAATGGACATGAGAAGCTGCCCTATCCTAAGTCAGACCATTGGTTGCTTCATTTGGCTCAGTACTGTCTCATTTGCTTGGCAGTAGTCTCAGGTCTTTCTTGGCCCTGCTACCTGAGATTATCTGAAAATGCCAGGGGAAAACCTGGAAATTTATGCATGCAAAGCATGTGCTTTACCACTGAGCTATCAACCTTTCCCACCACCCATGAAAAGATGAAATAGTTTACTCAAAAAAGCATTTACATATACTGAAGGAAAGACCTCAAGGTAGGAAGACCAAGATGTCATAGTATCAAACTGTAAGAAGGCAGAACTGCATTGAATAAAAGGGAGGATTTGGTCCAGTAAAGTTACCCAGATGGTATTTTTATGTGATATCTATTGTTATTGTATCTGAGATAAACAGTATACAGAGAAATGGCTTTCATGCATTATATATTTCTGAACATGATTTTTGTTCAATAGCCTTATTATTTCAATTCATATGGTTCCAAACATGGTGGTACTGAAAATAAAATGCTAAGCTGAACTGTGGGGTTTAGAAAATAAATATAAATTTTTCCTTTTGTCTTTTCTTTGGCTTTCTGAAATTTTCTAAATAAATGTCAAAGCTGCAGTTTCAATCATGCTTCCAAGAATGTAAGATCCAGTGACCTCAGTAGGACTTACTTCCAAGTTGGCATGTCCTAGGCCTAGGATGTAACACCACCCCTACTTACTCCTCTTCTCCATCAGCTTTTGTGGTCCCTTCTGAATCCATGTACATCAGAGGTGAGCAGTTTGTGGTTCTCCACCCTACAACTCCCATAATCTTTCACCATAGGTTATGCTGTCTAGGGCTGACAGGTGTTGCAGACCAAAACATCTGGATGTCCACAACTTGCTCACTCATGATGTACACTGACATAATGGAGACAGAATGTGATTTCCTGACTGAGTTTGGTGTCCAACATTTTAATTGCCAGAAAGATTTTGAGCACTTAAAAGTATTATATAAATGCCAATACTATTTTTGTTATGTCCCCAAATGTCAAGTTTTATTACACAACTTTATTCATATTTGTTCCATTTTATCATTTATTATAAAAAATAAACTGTATGATTTATTAAAACTGCAATATTCTAATGTTTCAATTACTCTAATATGGAAACAAAATGAATTAGAATATCTGTAATGTAATGTGACCAGAACGGAATTCAGATGGATAGCTTCTGCTTTGTGGGGCCAGATAGTGTAAAGTTAGAAAACTGTACTCTTTGTTATAATTGAAGCTTAAATTTTAAGCCCACTCTGTTACCTGACAGCATGGTTATTTAATTTCTTTTTCCTCTTATAAATGAGGACATACATAAACATACACATGCCCTGGACCATCAGAAATTACCAAATTTGTACAGTAGTTGCTTCAGTGCCCCAATTAAAAGCTTTCCCAAGCTCAAATGGCCGTGTTCTAGCAATATCACTTGTTTGGTTCTGACAACAGTTAATGTTTCTGTCTTTTTCATGCATGTTTTCTGATAGTCTTTCCACTGGCATTCTTGTTAGCCTTCTCTGGGGCAACAGTCTTCTGTAATGTTCCTTCACAAATAGTTTTTGTTTTGTTTTTAATTCAAAGAAAATGGCGATAGAACAGGGAAAGAAAGATTACCTAAAGGTGCAGTCTGTACACATTCACCTTGGAGTAAACTCATTTAACACAGTGGGCTTTGCTTCCGAGTAGGCACACATTTGATCGCATTGCAAAATTTTTATTTTGAAATCCACCATGGTACATGTACTTTTCAAGTGTGTTTTGCAGCCTAATGTTTTCACAGCGTGAAGTTTGCACCTTATGTAGGAATCTGGGGCATGAGCTTATTGGTCATGTGATGCCAGATGACCAACCATTGCAGGTTAATCAGCTGCTACATAAAAGCCATTTGTGGCAGAATTGAATGTATCCTACCTGCATGTTTTAGTGCCTTGCAAAATATCTCAAATACAAGGGATCCTGGACTGGGGGTGGAGAATCAAAATGTGTACAGCAAAGTGAAGTACAAAAATTGGCCTGGTACAGACAGTATAGAAAGAAGGTGCTAAAAAAGAAGTGTAAGAAAAAGCATATAAAAGAGAATAAATTTATATGATGCTAAAAAGCATATAAAAGAGAATAAATATATAAGATGATGATAAAAAGCTGTAATAGGCGTGTGAAATTTGCTTTTCCCCCAAAAAATGAAAATTAGGCAAAAAGTTGAGTATATGAATAGTTAAGAGAATTAAAGATTTATCTAAGAAGTCCTGAGCGAATATAGTGTATATTACCTACAGACCAAGAAACTGAGGTCTAGGGGAAGACATAAAAGCTGCCACAAAATCTCCATTATTTGTTTATTTATTGAGCGATTTATGTCTCACCCTCCTGTCAAATTCCCAGGATGGTTTTCAAATCCTCAAAATTCAATGAAACAAATTCAAAACCTAGAAAAAAACATGAAAACAAGCCAATAGAAGATGCATAAAACATAACTGAGCCAATATTCACTGAATAAGTGGTCTGAGAAAATTAAAGGCCTTTTCTGAGAATACCCCCCTCAATTTTAGCAAAATGTAAGCTTCTCTGGGGTGAGTATTACACAGATGGATGCCACTACTGAGAAGCTTCTATGAAGGGAACTTGGAGAAGGCCTCCTGTGAATATACAGTGGTACCTTGGCTCACGAACACCTCAGTTCACAACCAAATTGGGTCGCGAACAAAACATTCAGAAAAAAATTTGTTTCAGTTCATGAACTCCACATTGGGTGATGACCATGATCGCGGCCATGTTGTCACATGAACACAATGATTATCACGGCCATCTTCCTTGCACGAGCGCAACTGCGATCACAGCCATCTCCCCCCCACCCCCGCCCAAGCATGATTGCTATCACACAATTTATTTTATTTTATTTATTTTACATATTTGTATGCCGCCCCCTCGCAAAAAGCCTCGGGGCGGCTAACAATTATAGTTTGGGCTCTCCCTCCAAACAATAACCTCTCCCCCACCTAGGTCACTGTTCTCTACTGTACTGTACTTTGTCATGGAATGGATTAAGTTCATGAGCCGAGGTACCACTGTACTGATGTATAGACAGGGGCATGTGGAAGCAGACGTTGTGAACAGAACAGTCCATAGAATATTTTAATCACGTTTACTCAACCTGAAGCTTTAACTCTAAAGTCAGAACGGACATTAGCAGCTACTTTTCTCATTTCTACTCAGAAGCAGATACAGGTTCCAGTCTGGATTAGAACCTTAACATGGCTTTAACCTTTACACACACATTGTATGCCTTGAATTTTGATTGCAAAATCGTGATCCATAATGGTTTAAAACAGTCTTGAAAGGAATGTGTGTTTGGACCCTCCACATGGCTGACACTTTCTGTGTGTCTGTCCAGGGTGAGCACTCTGAGAATAGTGGTAGGAACCCCTGTCTGTGGTGAGAAGTAGAATGTCAGCTGGTGCACCTGACAGAAGAGGGAGAGAAACTGGGGCAGAGTGGAGGGCATTAGTGTGAGTTCTAAGAGAAGCACTAGAGAGGTCACTGTGCGGCATAGGGATGATGAAGACATATGCCACAGATTCAAATGAGTTCAGATTTCTATGACTCCAACCTGCAGATACCACAGTGAACCAGCTTTTCTGAGTCATGTGGATTCCACAGGCTTGCAGAACAGTTACCGTATTTTTCTGTCTATAAGACGCCCCCATGTATAGGACACCCTCCACTTTTCTTACTGATCTCTGAGCGAGCGAGCTAGCTGCTGCTGTGTGCACACCACCTCGCTGCCCCCCCTGCACACATGCATGATCATGCCAGTCTCCCCCCCGAGCGCGCCTGCGATCACGCCAGTCTCCCCTCCTAGTGCCCCCCTGTGTATAAGATGCCTCTTCATTTTTAGTAAATGTTTTTAAGAAAAAGTATCATCTTATACAGGGGAAAAAAATGGTATTTACTTTTGCAGGCAATTAGTGCAAATTTGCTGTAACACTAATGTTCATTAGTACAAGCAGAACACAATTTTTGTACATCTCTAAAAAAATCTGAATGAAAATTGAAACTCCCCCTTCTATCCCAGCCTACATCCAGCATCATGGAAAAGGTTCTCCTTTCTCTTTAACCTTTGACTTCTCAGAAATAGTCAACCAAAAGACTTGGTTTAGATATGAGGGAGAAGAAAGGCAGGTTGCTTACCTGTAACTCATTCTTCGAGTGGCTATCTGTGCATTCACACATTATGGGTGCTGCACCTGCGCAGTGCCTGCAGCTGGGAAAGATTCAGAGCTTTTAACGGTTTTGGCAGGAACTCCGCATCCCTCACCCCCAGTAGTATAAAGGGCAGAGTGCCTGCCATTTCCCCAGTCTACTGAAGACCGTCCATTTGCCCCCATGTGGAATCGGTAAAAAACCTAATTCACAGTAAATTAGAGATCAGATAGAGATGCTCAAGTAAGAAGCATATGAGATATACCTATACTATTTAGGTAGAAAAACAATGTGGAAGGATAGACCAAAATGATACCTATCAACCCAGTCACCGACACCAAGTGGGGCCAGTGGGTGGGTTGTGTGTGCACAGATGGCCACTTGAAGAACAACAGTTACAGGTAAGCAACCTGCCTTTCTTCATTGTGGCCTCTGTGCATCATATAATATGGGTGATTAGTAAGCTTACTATACCTGGAAGTGGGAATGTGTCGTCACTGAAGAACTGAGGAGAGGACTGCATGGCGAAAGAGCAGTCCTGTCTGGCATGAACATCTAGTCAGTAGTGTTTGGTCAACGGGCAAGGGGTAGTCCAGGTAGCCACCTTGCAGATGTCATGCATAGGGATGCCAGCAGAAAGGGCAGAAGAAGCAACAACAGCCCCTGTGGAATGCCCTTTAGGCAGCACAGGAAAGTCCAACCTGGATAGACAATCGGAGAGTTTGATAGTTTGAACAATCCACTTAGAGAGTCTCTGAGAAGTAATTGGAGATCCTTTGTCGTGTTCAGAGTATTTGATGAAAAGGCGTTTAGTCTTCCTGAAAGACTCAGTCTAGGATTGATAGAACTCCAAACAGTGTTGGACATCGAGTGAATGTAGAGAACGTTCTATCGACGTGGAGAGCGTAGGAAAGAATGCTTGCAAGACGATATCTTGATTGATGTGGAAAGGCAAAGCAACCTTAGGAAGGAAGTCCGGGTCAATACAGAGAACAATTTTCTCCTTGTGGAAGTTGAGATAAGGCGGGTCAATTCATAAAGAGTTTGCTAGCCCTCCTGGCTGAAGTAATGGCTATAAGGAAAGCTGTCTTCCAGGATATAAGACGTAAGTCCGTAGTGGCTGGCAGTTCAAATGGAGGCTTGGTGAGAGCCTGAAGAACCACTGAAAGACTCCATGTCGGTGCCACCAAGCGGACTGGTGGTTGGAGGTTCTGTAGTCCTTTTAAGAAGCAATGAATGAGAAAATATGAAAACACTGAGGAGCTCGATAAGGAGCAGCAATGATGTGAAATAGCGATATAAACTTTAATAGAAGAAGGTTTAAATCCATTTTGGTGTAGAGACAGGAGAAATTGTAAAATGTTCTCAACTGAGGCTGAGTGAGGAATAAATTGGTTGGTTAACATGAATGAAGTAAAGCATTTCCATTTACCTTCATAGGAGCATCGAGTAGCTGGTCTTAGAGCAGATTAAAGAATAAACTGTATGGCAGGATGGAAAATGCCCGAATTTGATGAATAACTAGGAACCAATGTTGAAACCGATGGTACGGCTGTGGTGGAGGGCTGCTGAAGAGGTGTCGAATCCAACAGATTTGTCAGTGTTGATGAGACAGCATTAGTTATCAAATGAGCCAGGCCATAAGGTTCAGAGAATGTAGATCCGGATGTTGAATGGTGCCGCTTTGTTGAATGAGAAGATGTGGAATCCACAGAAGATGAAGGAAAGTCTTGGAGAGAATGGTGGGAAACCACAGTTGGCGGGACCACCAAGGTGTTACAAGAATCCCTGGAGGATGAATCAGCCAGAGAAGGAGGAGGTCTAGATAACACAGCTGCTGATGTCGAGGGAACATCTTTCAGGACCAGATGTGGTGTGGAGTAATGCAGGTGTATGGAAGGGCTGGGGTAGTATCCATGCAGTGGGTAGTAGTCCCATGGGATGGATCGAAATCACCATAGGACATAGGCACCCAGCTCCTTGAAGGCTGTCTTGGAGTGTGCTGTTGCTGGCGGATCTGTGACTGAGGCTGGGCCCTTGGACAAGCCTCAGGAGAAGCCAGCATCAGAGTTGGAAAGCGCGCTGATGGTAGTCCAGTCTGAGATCGAGGTGGCGAGTCCTGAATCTCACCATCAGACATGGAACTGCGAACAACAGCCTTCGAGTGGTCCAGAGTAGATGGAGCTGAGAGGGAGATCCTCTGAGGGGACCCTGGTGGGGTCACCTGCACGACGGACTGTACATGCGAAGTGGTCGGTGTCGTAATCAAGATGGTGGTCGGTACCAATGGCATGGTCGTACCTGAATCTCTCCGTGGTGGCTTAGCAAACTTTTTCTGCTTACGATCCTACTTACCAGCCTTGTTCTTTTTAGCTTTTTTGGGAGCCGAAGACTCATCAGATCCAGTATGCTTCCTCTTCTCCTTCTGCTTATGGTGAGGAGAATGAGAGGAGCGTTTAGCCTCCATAGGAGTCGTACCATCAGCCGATGGACGAGGAGGAGGAGCAGCCATAGATGGGCCCACCAGCATGGTCTCAGCCGCAAGCTGATCAGATGCGACCAAGGCCTGGTCCCACAGAATCTTCCATAGGCGGTTCTCACGATTCTTACAGGCCTGCCTCATGAAAGACTGGCAATGGCCAAACTTATCAGTCCTGTGTCCTTCCCCCAAGCAAAGAAGGCACAGGTCGTGTGGATCAGTGGGGGACATTTTAGCCCTGCACTTGGAGCACTTGCGGAAGGCCGCTTGCTGAACCATTGAAGAAAAAGAAGAGGATAGTGAGAGAGAGAGAGAGAGAGAGAGAGAGAGAGAGAGAGAGAGAGAGAGAGAGAGAGAGAGAGAGAGAGAGAGAGAGAGATGCACAAGATTAATGATAGGGTTTTTTTTAAAAAAATTAATGGGGAAAGGGGAAGGGAAAAGGGGAAGAAAAACTTTCTAGAAATGGGGGGATTAGGTAGTTATAACTTGGAAAGGAGATAGTAACAAGAAAGAGAAACAGCAAATGAAAGTCTATAGAAAAGGCAAGTATAGCTATGAAAGACAACGAAAGGCTCGAGGCACAGCGAATGGCAGTCACAAGAAGACTGGGAGTTCCTGCCAAAATTGTTAAAGCTCGACTCTTTCCTGGCTTTAGGTACTGCACATGCTCAGCACCCATAATGTGTGAATGCACAGATGGCCACAAATGAAGAAGATGGGTCTTTCCAATCACAGCCAATCTGTTAAGGCTGGCAGTTTGAGGCTTTTTAACTGTCTTCATCATACACTATGACCCTACTTTCAGTGAGAAATCAAACATACCTTCCAATTCTATTTAAGTGTAGCTTTCAGAGAGAAAAAAAAGTTTTAAGGGTAAATTACGAATGCCTTATTATGGCACATGTTAGTGGTCCACAAGCTCCATTCCACAACATGTCCAACAACATGAAGCTGTTTGAACTATCAAGCAAGGCCTTGGTCTACAGCTTGTGATTTTAATACTATAGTGCTGGTTTTGACAATGATCCCAGCACTGAAGGGAAAAAAAAGATGATGTTCAGCTAGCTATGAGTTACATACATGATAAAATAGTATCAATATGGATCTAAAACAGCATTGTTTCTTTTTAAAAAAAGCATTGTTATATAGACCAGCAAATGCTAAATAATTTTCAAGAGGGGAAAAACAGTTTGAGAACCACTTGGCTCCATCTTCAAAGGAATCTTCCTGTTGGCATAGTGATGTGGCTGCTGTTTCCATGTGGCCATGTCACTTCAATAACATTTGGAATATGGAGAGGCAGTTAGCCCCTTTCTGCACAACCAGCATCAGACATAGATTTCACAGAATGGTAGAGTTGGAATGGGCCATGAAGGCCATCAGGTCCAACCCCCTGCTGTTGCAGGACACCAATTTACACCACCCCACATGGTGGTGGAATTTAAAGGAAATAATTGCACCAATCTTCCCTCCGGGTGGCTTCCCTATTTCAAATGGTTTTTTTTTTAAATTTCTAAAATGTGTATCTCAGTCTAATGGCTAATCAGCATTCCCACTGCAGCTGGGAATGTTGTGGAAGCAGTGAAAAATGTGACCACCTTGAAAACAGCAACCATATAGCTAGGAGCCAGCTTACACATTTGGCAAAACTAAACCAAGCAGCAAAGCTTCCCTGGAATGCATTGTGTTTGAATGCTGTGTCCTTCTCACCCAGGGAAGAGGAGATGTGTGTGGAATGGGACATGGAAAATAGCATAACAAAGAGAAGACTAGCCTGACTGCTACTCCTTGAAGTGATAGTTTCTTGGTGCAGAGACATTTTTAGATGGGAAGTTGCCCCTTTCTCTCCTGTTACCTGTCGTAGTGCAGCCCAAGAACAACAGAAACTGGGCTTGTGGTCAGGTAGGAAGAACACCTTCCTGTAATGATGTTCTCATGCTGCTTAGTTTTTATTTATTAAAATTCAGCAAGACATTAAAGTTCAACAACTGGTTCAATGCCCCCTGTACATCTACAGCACTGGTCCTAATCAGTCTGGATCGGATCAGACCATATACTCTGCCTCTGAATTTTAATGTATAAGAATTGCTATTGAATTATTTATTGTAAGATGTTCTGTAGGGGACAGGATAGAAAAGCTTTTAATTAATTAAATAAATAAATTTGAATGATCTGTGAATCTGGTCCATTATGTTACAAATGTCCTAATAGAAAGAACCTTTTCTACTTTAGAATTAAACTAGATGAAACCCAGTTGCATATTATCTTTTCCTCATCCTTTTTTTAAAATAAAATGCATCTTAGAGAGGCTGTGAGTTTAACTGGATGAATAGACCAAAATAAGGGCTGTCTAACCCCTTCCTCATGGCAGTCTTTCCACTCAAAATTGCACTCTCAAAGCTGGATTTGAAGATCTTGAGGGAAAGATACATACAACAGTTTGGGTTTTGAGAAAGGGACTACCACAGGCAATGCATAATATATTATCTTCTGTCTTACAATAACATAACACACTGGGTAACTTGGAATGAAAATTTTGCATAAATAATACGGGTCTATTTTTATGTACATAGAATATTGTAGAATATCTTCCAGTCTTTTTCCTTTTTTTTTTTTTTTTTTGAGATTGTTGAATTGAAAAGAGCAATTGAATATTTGTCCTATTTTTATGTTTGGGGGGAAAAGTGAATGGACTGAAATGTTAAACTTGTGAATGTAAATTTCTTACTGCAACTTTTATACTGAGTGTTTGCACTACTATCATTTCTGGAGTCTAATTAATAAAGGAAACAATCTGCTTGAGTAAACTAGGCTGAAGCTCCTTTCATTAAAGTTGTCAAGTGCTGAACCTGTTTGGCCTGAGTCAAATGACACTCAGCTATTACACTAGCTATTCTTGTCCATTCTGAGGTGTTCTGTGCTCACACAACCCAACTACTTTCCATTCTTGATAGTTGCTGCGTAGACTGCAGTGGAAGGTGAAAAATTATAAGTAGAACTACTTCATTGAATTCTCACTATCCTTCAGATCTCTGATTTGAGAGATAAACCACATTGATCTTGTTCACACAGTCACAGCATAGTTATTAAGCCATGGTGACTTGTTAACCGCCCTGTACACTCCAGTCATGCGCCAGGGGAGTGGTGTAAGCTTCTGTGTAGCCTGAAGTGCCTGATCATGCCTAATCTTGGAAGCTAAACAGGGTCAGGCCTGGTTGAAATCTGGATGGGTGACTTAATGTTGTGAACTGCTCTGACAGCTTCAGTTATGGGTGCTATAGAAATGTAAATAACAACAACAACAACCTTTAGCGATGAATCTTCTGTGTTGTCTACACTCAGCCAGGGTGGCTTATTGGCCCAAGTAACAAGCCACTGTGGCTGGCTCTGCACAACATGACAAGACACACTGTAGAGGGTAACTGCTAATCTCCCAGCACATGACCAGCATGCAGGACAACAGAAATAAGCCATCATGGCTTACTTGTTCAGCTGCAATTGTGCTCACTGGCCCATTGTCTGTAAAGACCGATACACGCACATGTCAAAAAACAACTGTTTCACATGTACATGTCAATTGGCACAGAGCATCCATATCACCTCATGTCATCACACACAATGACATGGGTTTCAGTAGAGTCCTCAGTTCAAATAACTTCTACCTTCCAATACGAACAGCATCATTTTCTCTCTGGGTATCTTCAGACTGGTATTCATAGTCTCATTCCCAGTGAGAAAACATGTTCAGCCTGTGGCCAGAAAGCATTCTGCTCTTTCCTGCCTCAGAGGTAAGTGAAGGGGCCCTTGGCACAGGATGGGAGTTGCACTCAAGATCTGAAGCAAAGAGGGTACAGCGTTCATTTGCATGTGTCGAATCTGTTTGCTAAGATTTAACAGTGTTTTTGCCATGTGCCTGGATTTGAATCCCAACAAAATTCCTGGATGAAATGTATAGTTTCATTTATTTTAGAACTGTATTCATTGCTCTTCAAAATGTGGCATGTTCTCAAGGCAATGTACAACATATAGAGTAAAATCGATGCAATGAGTGATATTCAAAATATCAAAATGATGACCAGAAAAAATTGACCATTTCATATTTCATTCTGTTTTAGCCAGCCAAGATCTAAATTAGGACCACTAATCTACTTCTCAATCAAAAGTAGACTGAAATAAAAATATTTTCATGCCCCTCCCAAAAGACAACAAGGGGGGTGTTGATCACATCGCCTGAGGAAAGGTGGTTCATAAATTGGTTCTATTTGGATGCCAGGAAGCACTTCCTGACAGTCAGGACCCCGAGGGCGTGGAATGGGCTTCCACAGGAGGTGGTTGAGGCCCCATTGGTGAGGGTGTTCAAGGATAGGGTGGACGTCCACATGGTGGGCATGTCATGAGCAGAGCTGGCTGGAGCCAGGGGTCAGACTAGATGACTCACTCTGTTTCTATGTTTCTATAAATATAGGGTGACCACAGAAAAGGCTCTTTCTGAACATTTAGTCAAATTAGCATCTGGGTCACTGCATTCTGCTTGTAGTGCATGCATAACTGAATCAAACTCTGTCATGTATGCTGGGAGCCTAATCTTACAAAGTCATTCCAAATAACTGCTGCTACCAATGCTTCAACAAGTAACATTGAGCCTTAAGGGCACTTGGGCTGTGAACTTACCCTTCCAGGAAAAATACAAGCTCACTCAGAACTAATTGAACACCTTTGCCAGGGGCAAACAACTTTCTGACTCCCAGCATCTCTGTTGTATCTAGATTAAGATTGAATGTGTCTGTCTCCAGACACCTAGATTAAACAGGTGAGCCCTGATTTTAAAAAATCCAAAATGAAAGCAAAATCTGCTTGATGGTTCTTAATTAAACATTGAGGAAAAGCTGATTATAGTTTAAGCCTATTAATGGATTTTATCTTTGGATGTTTTCATATAGGCTTTTATTGTGCAATTGCAGTGCCTCATTCATGAAATATTATGGTGGTTCTAGGAGATGTGTTCAACTATTCACCCTCCCAAACTTCCCTTCCTTCTGTCTTTTTTCCTACCAGAAAAAGTTACTGTAGACAAAAAGACCCAATAACTTTACAGTGCTTTGTATTATCAGTGCTAGGAAATCTCTGTCGGGAAGCACCCTAAAATTCATATATATGGTAGATTCTCCTTCACCTCCCTTTCACATTTTGACACTCTGTCTTGAGGTGGAATGCATTCTGCACACCAGTATTGCTCTGCTACTCTGAAACTGTTTGTTTTTGCTGCCTCACTGCACTCATGAACTGTATCACTGGTACAATATCATTTCCTTTTGTCCTGCTCACATACTTCTATCAGGGGCCTGGTTTTGAGAAGGCTCATATCCCCAGGTGATCTTCCAGAATAGGGAGGCCTCACCAACTAAGGAATTATAATGCTGCAGAAAGTTAATCTGTGGAACACATTAATATGATTATGAAAGTTTGTTAACTGACTACATAATAGAGAACATTCTGTACACTTGGATATCTGTCTGGAGGACAAATCCAAAGCATGGAACTCCAGTTCCATCCAGATAATGGCAGCCAAAGTCAGTAGGTCAAAGTTCCTCATCACTGCTCTTGGTGGGAACACAATGTTCCACGTAGAAGGAAATGGTAATATTAACACATGTTTCCTGTTCTGGTATGTGGCAGCTCTTGGTATTACTGAAATAAGAACCACAGGCCACTTCAGACACAGACACAAATTATGGAAGCTTAACTATGATTGAACATAATGTCCGAATTGATGATTGATATATTGAAAGCATTAATACCATGCTCTAGCTGGAAAGGGTCCCCAAGCAGCTCCCAGATCTATAAAACAATACAAGGCTTTCCCTCAGATTTGCAATCAAAATATATAGGAAGAGTGAGAGAGTGTAAAAAAAAGGAAAACAAAACTCAGCTACCAAATCCCTCATGCTATACAGCTGCTTCTTCTTTTTTTAATGATCATTGGTAATGTAAATGTAATGGCTATAATGCAACCAGACATTTTTTGGTCTTCATTCCATGACCAGCTGGAATGAAAACAGATTAAATGAGAGAAGGAACAAAAGATGGTTAGTCTCCAAGCAGGTGGAGTAGCCTTGTATGCTCGCTCACTCTCTGCTACAGTCTGATTGAATGGCTGTGGAATGACAGTCAGAGGAAAAGCAACCTGGCTTCTCAGAATGACTGCGAAAGAAGCACTATTATCCTTTTCCCTTTGCTGCAGCCTGATGGAAGAGCAGTGGGATGATACTTGGAGAGGCAGCATTTGATGAGGCCAGTCTCTTAGCAGAGTGCTATTTGCCTTTCAGTCATGGTTGGTAATCGGCTGCAAATTAGAATCAGAAAGTGTGTCTGCAAATAGTTGTTTGCTGTGATGTCTTAATCCAAGTTGTAATTAGGATTCTGCCTCTCTCTGCCCCCCCAAAAATCATGTGCATATCCCAGAATTCAAGGTGCAGCCCATCACTGCACACAAAGTATCCATTTTTACATGCTACTTATGGTCCAACAGGCACCTCTTGAGTCTTGTCTGCATGTGCTGCAAAACAACACAAAACAAAACAAGGGAGGCGGGCCAATGTACTTTGCAGCAACCTATTGTTCTGAATGCATCCCAGCTATTTATTATTTATTTAAAACATTTGTGCTACAGCACCTCTGGGTGGCTCACAGCCACAAGATATAAGCTATAAGAGCAGTTGGCAAAGGAGCTTAGGAAAAACAGAGGTCTAAGTACTGGTGATACTTCTCCTCTGCAGCCTTACAAACAGCTCTGCTGAGAGCCTCAGCTATTGGGTGGCATATAAATGGATGGATGGATGGATGAATGAATGTTGGCATCAGGCAGATCTTGCTGTGTAGTTCATTCCATTACTGGGTGTCCACCACCAAGATCTGAGAGGGTGGCCTCTGATGATGAGCATAGTGTTCATGCTAGAAGAGGCACTCTAGCAGGTATTACAATCTTGCCACCTGCAAGTCTTTGTAAATCAAACATAGCACCATGAATCAGGCTCAGAAACATACGGACAGCCAGTGCAAGTGGGCCAGAATCATTCTAATGTTGAATCGACATTGATTGTGCAAGTTAGAGCTTCTGAACCATATCTAAAGCCAGACTCATTTGCATTGTAATAATCAGACTCAGAGGTTATCAGAGCATAAATAACTAGAGCCAGGTTAACAGGGAGCAACATAACTGGACAACCAACTGACTTTAGTAGAAGACACTCCATGTGTCATGAGCCAGGTGTTCCCTCCCCAGCAAGACAGGCACTCCAGCACTTCTTGTGTCTTTATTCTACACAGAAGTCTCTGAGCATACACAAGTCTCTGAGCATACACAAAGTGAGATGTTGAACCCTCTCCCTTTACCCAAAGCTTTGCTTATGAACCCTTCGGGGTCTGTCTCTGGAAGGAGGGTGCTGTGGAACCAGGCAAGCTTGCATTCTGCACTCTGAGCCAGTAATTGGATCAGCCTGTGGCTGTGACAACAGGCTCTTGGGTCTGACTCCTCAGGAGGCTGGTGTTCTCCATCCGAGAGATGACCCATTTCCAAATTTCCTCCCTCCAGATGTTTTTGTCCTTCACCCTCATTCACACAGGTAGGGAGACTGAGCCTCATGGGTGTCCTTGAACTACTTTCATCCAGAGCAGGCTTAGACTGGTATTGAGAGACTGTGTCTGTACGTGTAGGCCTGTCCATTACAACAACAATTCTGTTACCAGGGTTTGAGCTCCGAGCCTCATCTTGTTCAGCCAACTCCCCATCATCCTCAGACTCTGAGCTATCAGTCTCACCAAAACGGTCAGCTTCTTGTGAGTGCCTGGGAAACTCGCCAGAACATGCACACACAACACCATGTGCCTTGGGACCACCCAAGCCTCAAAGTGACCAAGATGGTCCCAGAAGAACCCCCAGTTTACACTTCCATTCTAGGCTCCTGTGCTGCTTTTTTCACCAGCATACTTAATGTAAACTTCAAGTGGGGTATTTGGCTGCATAAAGCATGTTGTCTGCATTAATTCCCCATCTTGGAATACAGTTGCCCTATTTATTTAATGTTAAGGCCAGCACCAACACCTCAAAAGGCCAATATATTAAAAACAGACGAAGTCTAATCCCCACTTTCCCAGCCAACTAGGCCAAATCCTGCCGAAAAAGTTCCTGGCCCCAGAACCCTAGACCAGTCACTGGACTGAGCACACAACAAGCCCAAAATTGGGGAAACAAACAACTTTATCAAAAGGTTAAAATATAGGGGCGGAGGGATTAAAACAGAATCTAAAAGTGATAAGAAAGGAAGGAAGGGGGAAAGGGTAACTGGACAGCAGCAACAAGATATGTTACAGTCAACAAAGAAACTCCAACTCCCAGGGCCTTATTGGCCCTCTCGGACAAGAAAACAAACTGCTTGTATCCTAGCCTACACACAGTAACTCTTCCTTCTAACAGCACAGGATACGCAGGATGCCACAGCAATCTTCGACATGGAGAAATGGCAGCAGAATGGGACCTCCCAAGAGATGACCAAAAGAATGCTCAATTCTTGAACCTTTATTCCCCCACCCCCCCAACAACAGCCTAGTTCAGCTGACGAGTGGGGTGAGGGCCCATCTCCCAGTTCCTGGGGCCAACCATTTACTTCAGGTGCCTATCATTAACCAATCATCATCTGGCATCCTTGAGGTGAATTCTGATGGCTGCCACCTTCTTAACAAGAAGGGAGGATGAAGTTTTCCAAAGGCCTTGGGTGCCAGATTCCTGCTAGGCTTGGCACCTGATATTTCCAGTATTTGTCACTTCCTAAATTAATCCTTCCCTTGCCTTCTGGAGCCTGGAAAGCTGGTTCACATTACAATGAACATGAAATGAGGAAAGTTGTACATACCCACAATCTTCCATGCTATTAGGCTGCAAGGGAGGCTAGTGGAATCTGATGTTGTAAACCAGGGACAGGCAACACATAGACCATGTGCTATATGACACTCTCATATGCTACCAAAAATTTAAACAGAAAAACCAGGAAAAAAATTTATTTATTTATTTATTTATTTGACAAATTTCTATGCTACCCCCTTGCAAACTAGCCTAACAAAAATTGTGATTTGCTTAGTTTTTTGCAGGGATCTTTTCCCAGCAGTAGTGACAGGAGCTAAGCCCTCTGGGCGAAAGGCCCCTGGACATCCTAAAGTTGCCTATCTCTGTTTTAAATTCTTGGCAAATAGTTGATGGTCATAGTGCATAAAACAAATTGATCCACTTCTAATCATGTTCTCCAGTTCATTTTTAACATGTAGATTCATATTAAGAAATTCACAGGCTATGGTTCAAACCTATGTTTACTCTAGACATTTCAATGAAGCTAATGGAAATTTAGTTCTAGTAGTGTGAAAACCATATTTGTATTGTTGGTGAAGGTATTTGATCCTAAAAAAATGCCATTCTCTTCCTCTCCTCATCACTCCCAAGAGCTCGCTCCAACCTTTGTATTTACTCTGTATACCAAACATTGGCAGTAGCATCCAACACACCGGGATCACTATGAGGGATTACAGCCATCAAAAATATTCAGCAAGTTACTGAGGAAGGTTTTCCTGTTGAATATTAACTCTAATTGACTTTGGTGATGTAGAACACTGTAGTGGAGATTATATAGGAGACCAGAATATACATAAACACTGAACACAAAACACTGTGTGGTATTCAGCTACAGCGGTAATGGATGAGCAATGTACTAGGTGGCTAAAGTTTATGCTAAGGAGCTACTTACGTCATTACACAAGGACGAAACCAAGTGCTATTGCAAATTTTATTGACATCTGCAGCTAATAAAGCACACCTAATTTATTACTTTTCATAAAACATACTTCGGAACATGGATAATAAGTATCAAGAGACAGATGGATACAGTTGATTAATAAACACTCCTAGGGAACATAATACAATACAAATCCTTATTCACATGAGAAATTCTCACGAGTTCCTAATGTTTTGGTTTATTTATTTATTTATTTATGAAATTTGTATGCCGTCCAATTACTAAAGTCTCTGGATGGCTAACAGCATAAATACATTGACGACCCACTCTGGCTGCAAATACAATAATAAAATTCAATATTAAAACATATTAAAATATTGATTAAATAAAAAGGTCTTAACCTGGCACCAAAAAACATAATGATGGCGCCAGGTGGACCTCTCTGGGGAGCGCATTCCATAGTCAGGGCGCCACCACAGAGAAGGTTCCCCTCCAGGTACTCTGTCTCCTAACATCTTTCACAGAGGGTTCCCGGAGGAGCGTTTCTGTTGCCAATCTCAGGGGGTGGGAGGGCAAATAGGGAAAAAGGCGTTCCTTAAGGTATCCTGGTCCCAAGCCATTTAGGGCTTTATAGGTAAGAATCAGCACCTTGAATTGAGCCCAGACTTCGATGGGAAACCAGTGGAGCTGATAGAGGGCTGGGGTTATATGAGAATAACGCCCAGTCCCCAACAGCATCCTGACAGCTCTATTTTGAACCATATGAAGTATCCGGACTGTCTTCAAGGGCAGCCCCACGTAAAGTGCATTACAGAAATCCAACCGGAATGTAACCAATGTGTGTGTTACTGTTGCTAGGCAATACTCCTCCAGGTAGGGACGCAGCTGTTAGATTAGCTGAAGCTGAAGGAAAGCACTCCTAGCCACCGCTGTCACTTGAGCTTCCAAGGACAGCTCCGAGTTGAGGAGCACTCCCAAGCAAAGGACCTGTCCTTTAGAGGGAGTGCAACCCTGTCCAGGGCAAGGCCCAAGTCACCTACCCAGGAGCTCAAATCACCGACCAACAGAATCTCCCTCTTATCTGGATTGAGCTTCAGTTTATTGACCCTCATCCAGCTCATTACCTCGGCCAGGCACCAGTTAAGTACAGTCACTGCCTCACCTGGGTTAGTTGAAAAAGAGAGGTAGAGCTGGGTGTCATCAGCATACTGATGACTCCGCAGCCCAAACCTCCTGATGACCTCTCCCAGCAGTTTCATGTAGATATTAAATAGCAAAGGGGACAAAATGGAACCCTGCAGTACTCCATGGCAAAGTTGCCATTGTGCAGAGCCAAAGACTCCCAGCACCAACTTCTGGAATCGTCCGTCAAGGTAGGACCGGAACCACTGCCAAGTAGTGCCTTCTACTCCCAACCCCACCAGCCTATCCAGGAGGATACCATGGTTGATAGTATCGAAAGCCGCTGAGAGGTCCAGGAGAACCAATAGGGGCGCACTCCCCCTGTCTTTCTCCCTGCACAGGTCATCGTACAGGGCAACCAAGGCAGATTCAGTACCATACCTGGGTCTGAAGCCAGAATGAAATGGGTCCAGATAATCAGTTTCATCTAAGAGTACCTGGAGTTGTCCCGCCATCACCCGTTCCAACACCTTGCCCAAAAATGGGATGTTGCCCACCAGTCTATAATTGGTGGCCATCTCTGGATCCAGAGATGCCTTCTTTAGGACAGGCCTGATTACTGCCTTATTTAAAGGAGCGGGCACTTGGCCATCCCTCAAAGAGGCGTCAATAACCTCTAGGATCCAGGAACCAATCCTATGTTTGGTTTTGGTCAGCCGCCGTGAAGGGCAAGGGTCGAGTAAGGAGGTGGTAGTACGTACTTGTCCAAGCACCTTGTCCACATCATTGGGCCGCATTAACTGAAATTTATCAATTAATACCTGACCAGACGGGGTCATTGGTGTCTTCCCTAAGGGATCTGAATCAATTGTGGAGTGCAACTCGTGACGAATCTGACCGATTTTCTCCTTGAAGTGATGGGCAAGTTGTCACAGCGAGCCATAAATGGTGGTACACAATCTTTCTTAGGACCAGGCTATATCAGCCCATGTACCACTTGAAAAAGCTCCGCTGGATGGCACTGTGAGGAGGCAATGGAAGTAGAGAAGAATTTCTTCTTCACCACCCTCACTGCCACAGGATAGGCTCGATAATGAGCACGTAAGCATGTTCGGTCAGATTCATCCCATGATTTCCTCCACCTACAGTCTAGACATCTCCCAACCTGCATCATCATCCATAATTCAGATGTATACCATGGAGATGGATGGGCTCTGCTTGGCAGGAGAGTTCGCTTAGGGGCAATTGTGTCAATCGCTTTGGCCATTTCCCCGTTCCACAGTTCAACCAGAGCATCAACAGGAGTGCTAGCTTTATCAACCGGAAAATCCCCCAGAGCACTCAGGAATCCATCTGGATCCATCTGGCTCTGAGGGCGGACCATCACAATAGGGTCCGCATCCTTACAGAAGGAAAGGCCAGCTCCAAGCTCAAACCTCACAAGGAAGTGATCTGACTATGACAAGGGAGCCAGACGCAAATTCCTCACCCTCAAATCACCCTCTTCCTTCCCCATCGAGAAAACCAGGTCCAGCGTGTGACCACATTCATGGGTTGGGCCAATGACATGTTGAGACAGCCCCTTGGCCGTTCTGGAGGCCATGAAGTCCTGAGCCGCCCCAGTCAGAACAGTCTCGGCATGAAGATTGAAGTCCCCCAGGACCAACATCCTGGGGGGTCTTCAACACCAGGTCCGAGACAATCTCTGTCAGCTCATTCGGGGAGTCTGATGGGCAGAAGGGTGCATGGTGCCCCAGCAGAATCCCCAATCTGTCTCAATCGCCCAGCGCCAGGTATAAACACTCTAGACCTGGTCTCAAGGGAACAGGAAGCCCAGTGAGGGAAATAGAGGCTCGGTGAATTAAAGCGACTCCCCTCCCCTCCCCTCCAGATGTGACTGGTGCTGAACTAGATACCCGGGCGGGCACAGCTGAGAGAGGGCTACATCCCCACCCTCTCCTGCCCAGAACTCACAGGCACAGGTGGAGGAGGCGCAGGCCAGCAGCGTCCCTGCTCCCATGGTGGCCGCTGTCTGTTGGAGCAGTGGCGGCATCAGTGGGCAGGGCGGCGTCTGCAGCGGCCAGTTAGTCTCGGGCGGCGGTGGGCCTGTCCTGTCCCCATATTTCCCCACTTTTGAAAATAAACCATAATCTTGTGAAGAAAAAAATAAGTATATGTGAGGGTGCAAACCCTAGGGGTGTGGAGCAACCAGAAGATCTGGTTCAGACACCACTGAGGAAAACAACCTGATTTGGATCAGAACAGTTGGAGGCCTCCCACTTCAACATAAGTCCAGATCTTGAGTGGCAAATCTAAAATGTTATGCATCCTATTCATTAACATTGGAAAGCAATGATTTGTTCTAATGTGTTACAATTGGATGTAATTTGTAGGTACAGTAGCCCCTTCTGCTGGGATTATAGCTGCTTAATTGCAAAAAAAAAAAAAAAATCAGTCTAAGCGGGGTTTATGATACATGCCTTAAAATTTGGATTTGCTTCTTTTTATTTTAAGAAATCACTTTCTGTTATTTGTAGATATACTTCTGAGATGCTATTAAAAGACTGGACTGGACTTGTATTCTGCCCTTCTACCAAAAAAAAGAAAGTGCTCAAGGCAGCTTACAGGCATCATTAAAATTGATTAAAACAATTAAACAATACATTAACATACCTTAAAAACATGCCAATTACATTAACATACCTTAAAAACATGCCAATTACAAAATAGAAAGAAAAAAACCAGTACCCAACCAGCAAAAGGCACCAGCCTCTCCAATAGATCAAGCAGGTTCATAAGGGAGAAGGCAGTCTTTCAAGTAGCCTGTCCCCAAGCTGTAAAAGGCTTTAAAATTCAAAAGCACCCTTTCAAATTTTGCCCAGACAGATCAATAGCCAGTGAAGCTGCTGCAATGAGGGAGTCCCAGTAACTGGCTCTGGACAAAGGTCTGACCACAGTATTTTAGAATGGCTGAAGTTTCTGAAAATATGGCACATTACAGAAGTCCAACATGCATGTAAATAAAGCATGTGTGATCATGGCCAGTCTGACAATCTTTTCTGGAGTTTAGCTTGTGCACTACAGTCTCAATAGCCCAGGTATTCTATCTCCCCCAGAGGAACTGCTTTATCACCACAACCTTTGAAAAGTTCCTTCTTAAGTCCCCTTTCCTCTGAAACTGGTAAATAACTACACTTCAGTTGCCTGTCTTATTTTTCCTAAATTCTATTGATCCACTCTCTGTTTTACACCTTATGTTGTCTAACCCCTTCTTGTTTGCATTCTGAGTCAGTCACACTGATTCTTGACCTCTAGCAGTACTTACCACATTCTCAGTGCTCTCCCTGCTCCTTTATTTGGCACCCATAATTTCACCATCTTTCTATTTCTCAGTCCACCTCCTGGTCATATAAGCCTAGAGCATTAGCTGCAACCTCTCCCTTCTGTATCAAAGCCACCTATTTCACAATTTTGCATATGCTGTGACAAAGACTACATTTTGATTTAAGCCTTTGTCCATCTTCAATAGTTAACAGCTTCCTAAGATATTAACCACTGATTTGTATAATGCACATCCTCCTCATGCTGCACCATAACTCCAGGTTCAAGATTTTTTTCTGACGTGTTGGTCACCTACATGTGTCCACTTGCATGCCGAGTGTAAGATGTGATCAAGGACATGTAATAACAGAAGGGACTCTGAACTTATCTGGCCTACATAAACTAAAATTGTGTGTTTTCAATGTAGAGCATTAGAAAGGACCTCGAGTGGTAGAGGAAGCTCTCCACTGCCATCACAGATGCCAGCATTAAAACGTGTTTGTGGGGTAATGCTTTCAAGCTACATTGCCATTGCTAAGTGTTTCCCCTGCCACATACCAAGGAAAAAGTTCAGTCTCCAGCCCTGAACGAACTACACACATGCACAGCACTTGGCTGCCTGCACATTTGGGCAGCATCTGAGGGCAACAGATTTAACAGAGCTATAGGTGAGAATCTCATGTCAGGCCAAGTATACAGAGGGAAATGGACAATGAGCTGTAAAGAAAACAGGATCACTGTATTCCACAAAAGAGATCAGGTTATTCTGGATCAGTATGCTGGCATTGCATGGAGAGGCATCTGTATCATCAGCCAGGTGAGACAACATGACATCGCAAATGTTGTATGTCAGGCCAGTGCTCCCTACACTGGGCTATATAAGGAACAGGCAATTCAGCTATGCAAGTGGTACATATCATTGGCGTGACTGGTTATTTTCCTCAAGCCACAGTACCTCTAGTCTGAAAAGCTAACTACTAATATTCAAAATGAGGTAAGGGTTGGCCTACCTCTTCTGTGTTTACAAAAGACCAAGGGCTTCATGCTGATTTTTCTGGGTGGAGTGGGGCGGGGGGGGGGGATGTCTAGCCACAAATCTCTTTAAATAGTTTAAGTTCATTCCATGTTCTTGCTTCCATTGGGTGCACAGCAAATAAATAACATGCCCTGGATAGACTATTTCCAGGATGTTTACTAGTATGTTCAGAAAGCACTTACATTTCTCAAGCTTTCCTTCATCTCCTTGGGGGCAGATAAATGAAACTGCACAGCCCGTCCCTATATACTCACAGACTTTCCTCCACATTGCTGAGGAATGAACATATGGTTCAATACATTAGATGACTGAGAACATTTACGTTAAAGCTTGAAATTTTTCCATGAGAGGTTACAAATTAGGATTTCAACAAACCCAATACACACCCTTTCTACTATGATGTATTCATTAGTTGTTGCTGCCATTGTCATCATTGTCATGATCACATTACATTTATATTCTGCCCCTTTCCTCTTGTGAGGAACCCAAGACAGCCTACAGAGCTCTATCTTATCCTCACAGAAACAACCCTGTGAGGTGGGTTAGGCTGAGAGTGAGTGACTGGCTCACCCAGTGAGTTTCATGGCTGAGTGGAAACTGGAACCTGGATTGCTCTGGTTCCCAACACTCTAGCCACCTCATCACACTGGGCCTCTTTTTGTCCAATTACTTAATTAGTCTTATATGCTTATATTATTTTATATGCCTTGCACGGCCTCCCAGATGATCTCTTCCCTAGGCATAGTGTCTAGGTCTATAGATACGTAGTTTAAGCAGAAACTCCCAGTGAATTCAATGGTCCTCCCAAACTTCCTGCGCCAGCTATGATCTATGCATGTTATCCCTTGTTGGATCAGGAACTGTGGCATCCAATTGGACATCCATCCCAAAGTACACTGGAATATGCATCTGAGCTTAGATGCCTGTCCACAGCACATTATCACATGGGATGCCTATTTAGAGGACATATTTGAATATTTGAACATGCAGCCCCATTAATGTATTGGCCCAAACTAGCCACAATTTTTCTTTTTCTTTTTTTTTTAAGTACAGCTAGATATGATCAAGGTATATGTGACTGGCAACTGAGTGGATGCAGAATCACCTAATTCAGGCCTTCAATCTTCTATATAGGCATTCAAATGACAAGTGTTTGGTCCAAATCATCACAGATACTGCTTCTTCAGGACACATGGACCAGCAGAATGATGCTGGGTGTACTTATGGACAGTTACTGTGGACTAATCTATGATACAGGGTTGATGTGGTGGGAAAGGGCAATCTTGTCAAGTCCATTTCTGAGCAGATTGTTCATCAAAAATTGTTCTGACTTGTTTGTGTTTCAATTTTTAGAATCATTGTTTTAAACCTGCAAATAAATTTGTGCTTTCTTTGTGTGTTGCTCAAGATGTGTATCATGTTAAGTCCATTTAAGAAGTGTATGCATTTTCCCCATAGGATAAAGTGAACTGTGTGTACCTTTCCAGATGTGCACCAATTTGTGTCCTTTAAGTATATGCATTTTTTAACAAAATCACAGAACCTGCACAGGGCATCCTAGGAAAGCATAGGTTTATATTTAGCACTGTAGTCCAGTCCATGGTTTGGTCTGAGTGTATCTTTGCAGATGTCAGTGAGTTCACATCAAAATATAAGCCCAGTGAAATTCCCACCCAATCCTAAAGTGAAATGAAGACTGCCTTCCACCTATGCTGTCCTAAATATTTTGGGAAGTGTTGGGAGAGTATACATTCCATGAAATAAATAAGATTCTGCCATGGTGCACCAATATAGGCTCTACCATCTTTTATTTCAGCTTCTCAGGCCAGCTTGGAATTGATTATACAGTAAAACCTTGGATTGCGAGCATAATTCATTTTGGAAACATGCTTGTAATCCAAAGCACTTGTATATCAAAGCGACTTTCCCCATAAGGTTCAATGTAAGTAAGGTTAATCCGCTCTGTAACTTTTTTTTTTTTTTTTTATCGCAAAAATTTGAAGCGGGCGCAAAAATTTGAAGGGGGTGCAGGGAAGCAGGTGCAATTGTGGACGCTTTTGGGGAGGAAGTGGGCGTGCTCTGGGGAAGGCAGGTTTGATCATGGGTGTGCTCGGGGGGGAGGCAGGTGCAAACGTGGGCGAGCTCGGAGGGGAGGCGGGCGCGCTTGGGGAGAGGTGGGCGCAAACACAGACGGGCTTGTGGGGAGGCAGCTGTGAATGCGAATGCACTTGGGGGGGAGGCGGGCGCAATTGCAGGCACGCTCAGGGGGAGGTGGGTGCAATCGTGGGCAGACTCGGGGGGAGATGATGCTGTACTCACACCCGCAATGAGAGAGAGAAGAACCAGTGCTCAGTTGTGATGTGACACTCAGCAGGCAAAGCACACATAATACTCGTACTACAAGACATCGCTCGTTTATCAAGTGAAAATTTAGAAAAACATTTTGCTCGTCTTGCAAAACACTCGCAGACCAAGTTACTCACAATCCAAGGTTTTACTGTATTTTGGACATTAAAAACTGGCAAGCCTCATAAGTAACAGTGATGCTCCATTTTGACCATGATGCAAGTGATGGGAAAGTAATCCTATACAGAGATGGGAGAATCGTGTAAGCCTGAGCTCATCAAAGGGTTCTACCTTAAAGTTTACTCTGCTTTGTGCCATTCCCAATGGCAAGCTTTCCTCCTCACCTCTTTGAACACAAAAAGCTTGTATTCTTGTAAAACTAAAGTGGACTTTCCAGCAATGGCTATACATTTTTCCAAAATACACATATTGCATATTTTTCTAAACTATGTATTCAGCAAACACTGTCATCTCTGGAATGAATGAGCTTTGCCTGCAAAATGTACTTGCTTTCAGGAGTGTGAACAGAGCGAATTCTGGTATTAAACAAATGCAAATGAAATTCTCATATGTTCTTACTCTACTCTAACCCTACTACTAAAAGGTGAAGCTTGTCCAAAGTTGGCCTTCAGCAGCCCTGTTCCCAGGTCAACAGAGCACAGCAGCAAACAATCATTTAAAAATTATTATTTACTATTACTTCACTGATCACAGTGTCAA
The DNA here is from genome assembly GCA_023646645.1 of Varanus salvator macromaculatus. NCBI lineage: Eukaryota > Metazoa > Chordata > Lepidosauria > Squamata > Varanidae > Varanus > Varanus salvator. Next base: position 681,804 of record JAIXND010000654.1, on the reverse strand, counting down.
CTGAATCATTTTGAGCATTTTGAAAATTGAAGAATTCCTGATAAACTGAAAGATTCTAATCCAGTAAACATCCCTACACATACACACAACATGCCCCTCCTCTTCTTCTTCAAAAATGTCTGGTCTCAGCTATGCAGCCAATCCTAACAAGGTCCAAGTGAGGAGCCCTTCACTAAAATCTAGAGGGCAGCTAGTTCATACTTTAAAGCTTTGCCAGAGTTACAAAATGCTCAAAGTCAGTGTCATTCCTATCCAAAGACATGCTTTGGATCCAAATAGTCTGAGGTGTAAAAATCTGGCAGCAATGCCAGTTAAAAAAACAAATCAGGATTTTCTTTCAGAACTAAAGAAGAACATGTTATTGTCTATAAATAACAGCAACAGACGAGGGTTTGGTTCTTTTGCCTTTCCAATTCCCAACTCCCCTTTTTTTGGTATTGGGTGAGATTCAAGATTCAAGAATATATTTATATTAACACAGAGAGGGGAATGCATGAGAAAAGAATACCCCGTAAATGTAAGAATGACTTTTAAATACAAACAACTTCACAGAATATCAGGCAAAAATATCTATCTTACAGTACAATCCTATATGTGTCTACACAAATATAAGTACCAATGAAACCATGAGGTTTACTCTCAGGTAAGTACATAAAACTGTAGCTGAAAAGAGGCTGAGGTTGTGTTTGTATTGCAGACTGAGGTTAAAAGTGGGCAAATTCTGAAAAATGTTGAAGATTGTACCAAGATGTGTGATGTGCAGGTATGCAATGGAGACATCACAAGATGCAAGCAGTTTCTTGGGTACTACTCAGCCATAGCTGGGCCAAACCCCTCTTCTCACCAGCTTTTTTGGCAAGAGGCTCTGCACTGTGGGGCAGCTGAACAAGCAGAAATTCAAAAGGTGTAGTTTCTCCAGTTACTACAGTTCTAGCCAAAGAAATCTTGTCCCAGTTATATAATTACACCTAGCTAATAATCTGTCAGGACAATGTAATATAAATTATTGCTAATGTGTGCTGAATTGGAAAGGAATTTTCATCTATAAAATTTAAGCTAAATGTCTATGAAAAGCCCTTTTAAAGAGACAACCATTAGAGTTAATGAACAGTATCTTTAAAAAGAATAAAATCAGAGTTGGGAATTAAATATGAAGCAAAGCATCTAAAACAGACTTGCCAAACCCGTTACCATCCAAGCACCAGCATTTCCATCTGTTGGCCATGCTGACATGGGCTGATGGGAGCTGAAGTTCAACAGATCTGGATATCATCAGATTGAAGAAGGCTAACCTAAAACCACTAGATCATGCACCATACAAAGCACATTAAACAAACAATTCTGAGATACATATTTAAATTTAACTTAACTTAAGTAGCTGAAGTCTCACTCAAGTTCTTTACTTAATTTTGTTTGGCTTGCACTCACTGACCTCTGTCCATAGGCTCTTATGTGCAGGAGAAGCATATCAGCAATACAGCTTTTCACATTCTTGTATTATAAGCTACACCTGCCAGGATTCCAGGTCCTACCTAACTCTAAAAATACAGAAGGCATCCCTAGCTTAGTGATTTTGCAGTAGAGAGCCACAATATGCTAGGTGAAATCATAAAACTAAGTTTATTTACATGGGAGTTAAAGAAGCATATGTACTATTATTATCTCAATCTTCTCACACTAAGCTGTGTTTAGGACCAAAATAGACAAGCAACCAGGTGTGCAATTAGTAATGAGATAAATGATGTCCCACCTAGTGGGCTTGGCCCTTACATGGCCTCATTACAATGCAAACTCTTGTAATTCTTTCCCTTCAGGGTCCACACAGTAGGTATTGGGCTGTGCAGAAATACACTACATGCAGTCACAATGTAAATATTTTACTCCCAGTAAGATTTATTGGCTTTAATGGCCCCATGACAAGAAAAACATTTGCTCCTTGGATGCCACACTTGCTGAATTTTTCATCTGCCTTCCAAAATCATGGGTATGGTAGCCATATACTTCCTTTTACAGAGGACAGTCCCTGGTTGGAAAGGGCTGCCAGATAGCTGTGCTTGATGTGAAAGGCTGGCATGTCTTACACTGGATGAAACCATGCAAAGATTTAGGCTTCCCATCAACAAGGAACAGCTAGACATCAGACTAAACTGTCAGGAACACAGGTCACCTGGTTCCAGTCTTCCACACTCTGATAAAATGTACTATATTTAAATTTTAATAATTTCTAATTGAATATATATGCCTATGCATTAATGTCTCCTTCATGGATCACTGCTTTGTCGTGGCGAAGGGGCTTGTGTAGCTCAATGAAGCTATGAGCTATGCCGTGCAAGGCCACCCAAGATGGACAGGTCAGAGCAGAAAGCTCTGACAAAATGTGATCCACTGGAGAAGGAAATGGCAACTCACTCCAGTATCTTTGCCATGAAAACCCCATGGACAGTACCAAAAGGCAAAAAGATATGATGCCAGAAGATGAGCCCCTAAGGTGGGAAAGTGTCCAATATGCTACTGGAGAAGAGCAGAGGGCTAGTACTAGTAGCACCAGAAAGAATGAAGGGACTGGGTCAAAGTAAAAAGGACACACAGTTGCAGATGTATCTGGTGGTGAAAGGAAAGTCCGATGCTGCAAAGATCTATACTCCATAGGAAACTGGAATGTAAGATCCATGAATCAAGGCAAGCTGGATGTGGTCAAACAAGAGATGACAAGACTGAACATCGACATCTTAGGAATCAATGAACTAAAATGGACAGGACTGGGTGAATTTAATTCAGATGACCATCAAGTATACTACTGCAGGCAAGAATCCCTCAGAAGAAATGGAGTAGCCTTCATAGTCAATAAAAGAGTAGGAAAAGCAGTACTAGGATACAATCTCCAAAATGACAGAATGCTCTCAGTTTGAATCCAAGGCAAACCATTCAACATCACAATAGTCCAAATCTATGCCCCAACCACTGGTGCTGAAGAGGCTAAAGTTGACCAGTTCTATGAAGGCCTATAACACCTTCTAGAATTAACACCAAAAAATGATGCTCTTACCATCCTGGGGGATTGGAATGCTAAAGTAGGAAGCCAAAAGATAACTGGAATAACAGGCAAGTTTGGCCTTCGAGTACAAAATGAAGCAGGGCACAGGCTGGTAGAATTTTGTCAAGAGAATACGATGGTCATAGCAAACACTCTTTTCCAAGAACCCAAGACATGACTCTACACATGGACATCACCAGACGGTCAACACAGAAATTAGATTGACTATGTGCTCTCCAGCCAAAGATGGAGAAGCTCTATCCAGTCAGTAAAAACTAGACCAGGAGCTGACTGTGGCTCCGATCATGAACTTCTCATTGCGAAATTTAGGCTTAAATTGAAGAAAGTAGAGAAAAGCACTAGGCCACTCAGGTATGACCTAAATCATATCCCTGATGAATATACAGTGGAGGTGACAAATAGATTTAAGGAATTAGATCTGATAGAGTGCCTGAAGAACTATGGACGGAGGTTCGCAACATTGTACAAGAGGCAGCAACTAAAACCGTCCCAAAGAAAAAGAAATGCAAGAAAGCAAAATAGCTGTCTGAGGAAGCTTTACAAATAGCTGAGGAAAGAAGGGAAGCGAAAGGCAAGGGAGAAAGAGAAAGATACAAACAATTGAATGCAGAATTCCAGAGAATAGCTAGAAGAGATAAGAATGCCTTCTTAAATGAACATTGCAAAGAAATAGAAGAAAACAATAGAATAGGGAGGACCAGAGATCTCTTCAAAAAAATTGGAGATAAGAAGAGAACGTTTCATGCAAAGATGGACATGATAAAGGACCAAAATGGCAGGGACCTAACAGAGGCAGAAGAGATTAAGAAGAGGTGGCAAGATTACACAGAAGAACTATACAAGAAAGAGCTTAACGTCCCTGATAACCACGATGGGGTGGTCACTGACCTCGAGCCAGACATCCTGGAATGTGAAGTCAAATGGGCCTTAGGAAGTCTGAGCAACAACAAAGCTAGTGGAGGCGACAGCATTCCAGCTGAGCTATTCAAAATCTTAAAAGATGATGCAGTAAAAGTGCTACACTCAATATGCCAGCAAATTTTGGCATATTGAGTGTAGCACCGTCTCCGTTGCCATTTGGGGGGCCGAGAAGGGGGCCAAGAAGGGGCTGGGCTGGCCAGGGGCTCTGGCCGCGGTTGGCCTTGCTTACTTTTTTGGTGTCCGAACGGTGGTTTGGGGAGTGGTGGCGGCAGGTAGGAGGTTTTAGATGTTTTAATGGGGTTTTAATTAGGGGTTTTTTAGATTATTTAATTTTAATTGGTGCATCTCGGCTGATATGTTATTGCCTGGGGAGCACGTGGGCGCTGCCATTGGGGTGGTGATGGGCAAGGGGTGTTACAGCGGTGGGAGTCTAACGTGTCCGCATAGAAGAAGGAGGGACAGATGGTAAACACCTGTCCCTCTTTCTGGTTATTCTCCCAGCCGGCGGGTTCCTGGTAGACTTGTCAACTGCCCCCCGGGCCTGTCGGTGCTGTTGCTCCATGCCAGGTCGGTCCATAATAAATCTGCCCTCATTCACGACTTGATTGTGGATGAGGGAGCCAACCTGGCTTGCATTACTGAGACCTGGGCGGGTGAGGGGGGGATGTTTTCCTCTCACAGCTGTGCCCGCCCGGGTACCTGGTTCAGCACTGCCCACGCCTGGAGGGGAGGGGAGGGGGGATCGCTCTGGTTTATCGAGCTTCTATTTCCCTTGTGGGGCTTCCTGTTCTCTCAAGGCTGGGGCTGGAGTGTCTCCACTTGGTGTTGAGTGACCGAGACAGATTGGGGATTCTGTTGGTGCACCATGCACCCTTCTGCCCAACAGACTCCCTGCCTGAGCTGACGGAAGTCGTCTCGGACCTGGTGTTGAAGACTCCCAGGATGGTGGTCCTGGGGGACTTCAATCTTCATGCCGAGACTGTTCTGACTGGGGCGGCTCAGGACTTCATGGCCTCCATGACAGCCATGGGGCTGTCTCAACACATCATTGGCCCGACCCATGAACGTGGACACACTCTGGACCTGGTTTTCTCAATGGGACAGGAAGAGGGGGATCTGAGGGTGAGGAATTTAAGCTTGATGCCCTTGTCATGGTCAGATCACTTCCTCATAAGGTTTGAGCTCGAAAGTGGCCTCTCCCTCTGTATGGGTGTGGACCAGATTGTGTGGGTCCGCCCCCGGAGCAGGATGGATCCTGAAGGATTCCTGAGTGCTCTGGGGGATTTTCCGGTTGACAAGGCTGGTGATCCTGTTGAGGCCCTGGTTGAATTGTGGAATGGGGAGATGACCAGGGCTATTGACACGATTGCTCCCAAGCGTCCTCTCCCGCCTGGCGGAGCCCATTCATCTCCATGGTATACAACCGAATTATGGGCAATGAAGCAGGTTGGGAGACGTCTAGAGCGTAGGTGGAGGAGATCACGACGCGTATCTGACAGAACACACTTAAGTGCACACTATCGTGCCTATGCTGTGGCGGTGAGGATGGCAAAGAAGAAATTCTTCTCCGTTTCCATTGCCTCCTCACAATGCCATCCAGCGGAGCTCTTTCGAGTGGTGCAGGGGCTAGTACATCCAGGCCCAAAGAAAGATCTGGTGCCGCCCTTGAAGGCCCACTGTGATGAGTTTGCCAAGCATTTTCGGGAGAAAATCACTCAGATACGCTACGAGCACGATTCTACTTTGGTACCAGATTCTGGTGGGGAGTTGCCATCAATGCCATCTGGTCTACAATTAATGGACAAATTTCAGTTGTTGCGGCCTGATGATGTGGACAAGGTGCTTGGACAAGTACGTCCTACCACTTGCTTACTAGACCCATGCCCTTCTTGGCTACTTAAGACAGCTAAGGATGGGATTGGGCCCTGGATCCTGGAGGTGGTCAACGCCTCTTTAAGAGACGGCTGGGTACCTGCCCCTTTAAAGGAGGCGGTAGTCCAGCCAGTCCTAAAGAAGGCTTCCCTGGATCCAGAGGTGGCCGCCAATTATAGACCGGTGGCCAACATCCCGTTCCTGGGCAAGGTACTAGGGTGGGTGGTGGCGGGACAACTCCAAGCACTCTTGGATGAGACGGATTATCTGGACCCATTTCAGTTCGGTTTCAGACCCGGGTACGGCACTGAATCTGCCTTGGTCGCCCTGTACGATGACCTGTGCAGGGAGAGAGTCAGGGGGAGTGTGTCCCTGTTGGTTCTCCTGGACCTCTGAGCGGCTTTCGATACCATCGACCATGGTATCCTCCTGGATAGGCTAGCGGGATTGGGAGCTGGAGGCACCACTTGGCGGTGGTTCCGCTCCTATCTCAATGGCCAATTTCAGAAGGTGGTGCTGGGGGACTATGGCTCTGCGCCATGGCAGTTATGCCATGGGGTCCTGCAGGGGTCCATTTTGTCCCTCTTGCTATTTAACATCTACATGAAACCACTGGGAGAGGTCATCAGGAGGTGTGGGTTGCGGAATCATCAGTACACTGATGATACCCAGCCCTACCTCTCATTCTCTACTGATCCAGGTGAGGCAGTGGCTGTGCTGAACCGGTGCCTGGCCGAGGTAATCAGCTGGCTGAGGGCCAATAAACTGAAGCTCCATCCAGACAAGACGGAGGTCCTGTTGGTGGATGGTTCGGGCCTTGGAATGGAGGACTTGGGCCTTGTCCTGGATGGGGTTGCACTCCCTCTAAAGGACAAGGTCCGCAGCTTGGGAGTGCTCCTTGTCCCAGAGCTGTCATTACATGCTCAGGTGGCAGCGGCAGCGAGGAGTGCTTTCCTACAGCTTCGGCTGATCCATCAGCTGTGTCCCTTTCTAGACTATGACTGCCTGGTGACAGTGACACACACGTTGGTGACTTCCCAATTAGACTTCTGTAACGCGCTCTACGTGGGGCTGCCCTTGAAGATGGTCCGGATACTTCAATTGGTGCAGAATAGAGCTGCCAGGTTGCTGACGGGGACTGGGTGTTACTCTCATATAACCCCAGTTCTCCGTCAGCTCCACTGGCTTCCGATTAAAGTCCGGGCCCAATTCAAGGTGTTGGTTTTGACCTATAAGGCCCTAAACGGCTTGGGACATGGATACGTAATGGAGCGCCTACGCCCATATATGCCCTCCCACCCCCTGAGATCAGCAACAGAGGCTCTCCTCCAGGAACCCTCAGTGAATGAGATTAAGAGGGTGAGTACCCAGAGGAGGGCTTTCTCTGCGGTGGCGCCCCGTCTATGGAATGCGCTCCCCAGAGAGGTCCGCCTGGCGCCGTCGTTATTTGTTTTTCAGCACCAGGCGAAGACCTTTTTATTTAAATCATATTTTAATTGTTAATTTGTTTAATATTTATATTTGTTAATTTAGATTGTATTTTTAAGGGGTTTTGCCGAGATGCACAAGGGGGGGTGGGTGGGTTTTTAACTGAAGCTATTTGTTTTAAATTTTTACTGTTGTGAGCTGCCCCAAGGCTTTGTTGCGATGGGGCGGCATAGAAATGTTTTAATAAATTTATTTATTTATTTATTTATTTATTGGTTTATATCCTGCCTTTTTCCTACAAAGGGCTCAAGGCAGCTTACATCTCCTCCTCCATCTTATCCTCACAACAACCCTGTGAGGTAGGTTGGGCTGAGAGTCTGTGACTGGCCCAAAGTCACCCAGTTGGCTCCATGGCTGGGTGGGGACTAGAACCCAGATCCTCTGAGTCCCAGTCCCATGCTCTTCACCACTACACCACACTGGCTCTCAATAAATAAATAAAATCTGGAAAACTCAACAGTGGCCACAGGATTGGAAAAGGTAGGTTTACATTCCGATCCCAAAGAAGGGCAATGCCAAAGAATGTTCAAACTACCACACCATTGCACTCATTTCACATGCTAGCAAAGTGATGCTCAAAATCCTACAAGCTAGGCTCCAGAAGTATGTGGACCGAGAACTACCAGAAGTACAGGCAGGATTTTGAAGAGGAAGAGGAACTACAGATCAAATTGCCAACATACACTGGATCATGGAGAAAGCTAGGGAGTTCCAGAAAAACATCTACTTCTGCTTCATTGACTACGTTAAAGCCTTTGATTGTGTGGATCACAACAAATTGTGGCAAGTTCTTAAAGAGATGGGAGTACCAGACCATCTTATTTGTCTCTTGAGAAACCTATATGCAAGTCAAGAAGCAACAGTGAGAACTGGACACGGATCCACTGATTGGTTCAAAATTGAGAAAGGAGTTTGGCAAGGCTGTATACTGTCGCCGTGCCTATTTAACTTATATGCAGAGCACATCATGAGAAAGGCGGGGCTAGATGAATCACCAGTTGGAATTAAGATTGCTGGGAGAAATAACAACCTCAGATATGCAGATGATACCACTCTCATGGCAGAAAGTGAAGAGGAACTAAAGAGCCTCTTGATGCAGGTGAAGGAGGAGAGTGCAAAAGTTGGCCTGAAACTCAACATTAAGAAAACTAAGATCATGGCATCCGGTCCTCTCACTTCCTGGCAAATAGATGGGGAAGAAATGGAGGTAGTGACAGATTTTATTTTCCTGGGCTCCAAGATCACCGCAGATGGGGACTGCAGCCAAGAAATTAAAAGACACTTGCTCCTGGGGAGGAGAGCTATGGCAAATCTAGACAGCATACTAAAAAGCAGAGACATCACCCTGCCAACAAAAGTGCGTATAGCCAAGGCTATGGTTTTCCCAGTTGCAATGTATGGCTGTGAAAGCTGGACCATAAGGAAGGCTGAGCGCCGAAGGATTGAGGCCTTTGAGTTGTGGTGCTGGAGGAGACTCCTGCGAGTCCCTTGGACCGCAAGGTGATCAAACCGGTCAGTCCTAGAGGAGATCAACCCTGACTGCTCCTTAGAAGGCCAGATCCTGAAGATGAAACTCAAATACTTTGGCCACTTAATGAGAAGGAAGGACTCCCTGGAGAAGAGTCTAATGCTGGGAACAATAGATGGCAAAAGAAGAAGGGGACGGCAGAGGATGAGGTGGCTGGATGGAGTCACTGAGGCAGTTGGTGTGAGCTTGATTGGACTCCGGGGGATGGTGGAGGACAGGAGGGCCTGGAGGAATGTTGTCCATGGGGTCGCGATGGGTCAGACACGACTTCACGACTAACAACAACAACAATGCATTAATGTATTCCAATTTTATGCAGCTCTTACTCTCTTGTCCTCTTTTTATGGTTATGTATTTTTGGTGGTTTGCACATAGCTTCACTTAACGTTTACACCATAATCTGAAGTCATGGTCTCTTGAAACAAGTCAAACCTTCATTAAAGGCATTGTAACAGCAATCAGTTTGAAAATGCTGGTAACCCTTCTTTGCTATGCAAAGATTTTTACACAAAACATTAATCCCATTTGAGCTTCCCTTCACACTGGAATTGTTCTCCTGTGCTGAGAATTCTGATTGATAACAGACACCTAACAGAAGTTTTGAATATGTGGTCTGTGTGTCAATGAAGAAGAAAACATGTTTGTTCAGTTCCTCTTCAACCTAAATGGCCACAGGTGGTTCCTTTCTTCTCCCATTCATTAATTTGCAGTTCAATGAAGGCAGAATAAGGCTGCAGCCTAGGCAAGAAGTACCACAATACAGAATCTGTGATATCATTCTTTTTTTCTATAGACTCAAACTTGGGAAAAGCATTTACCAGCATTGTCCAGGTAGGTGGCTAAAACAGCAGTTATTTCAAAATAGGAAAACAAAGATTGCAAGAAATAATGGCTAGAGTCTTATCCTGTCTTTCCTGAAAATGTCCCATGGAACTTGCTGCTTAATGGGCATTACTAGTATTCCCTGATAAAGTTAAATTGCTGGGTTAAAATCCTGCAGTACTTTTTGTATATGGTCATATCTGATATTTTAGATTATTTTCATCTGATTAAGGAGCATTTAAAAAAAAAACCTGCAACATTAAGTTGCAGGTTAAGAGACTTTTTGTAGTAAAGAGCTGGGTGAAAAATGTTCCATCAACTGTTACAGCTTTGGCTATAGGCCACAAAATGTGGAAAGCTGCTTTTAGTCATTTTTTCCGAGGGCATGAAAAAATCAAGATGTTTAAGAATATGTGAGACTTACTGTTAATGTTGAGGTGGCTGCTCCATTGTCTTTTCTTGCTCCCCAAAAATAGTTTCTGCCAGTTCAACTGACACAGAGCTATTGCAATCTGCAGCCACCACCCCATTACCATGAAATGGCACATTTATCATGATGCAGTGCCATTCTGAGGCATTGGTAGGGGTGAGGGAAAGATAGTGGTAAAAACTGCAGAGTAGCTCTAATTTCATGTAAGTTCAGAGTTCTTAACTTTGTGACTGGTCGTTTTCATATTTGTTTAACCTGCTTCATTTCTGTGCCTTGTTTTACTATTGGTTAGAGCTTAAAGAAAAGCTGCTGGTAATTCCAGTTGTAATCTTTTTCCCAGTGAAAGCAATAGGAAAATTCTCATTTTTAAATCAAGCAGAACTGCAGTTATGTAGTATGACACAGGTATGTTTGTTTGAGTTCAGTGAAACTGAACAGCTTCCAACTGAGTCATAGGCCCTTAACTTGGAAGTTAAAGGAACTCAGTAGGAGTCACTCCTCAAAGATGTATTCATATCTGGGAAAATGTGATAAGAATTTTCAATCTTTTATTTCCTCTTCTGCCATGCTGAAGTAGCTTTCAAATTTTCTACATTCAGGAATCTATTTCTACACTGGCCAATCTGTTATGGATCCCCTAGGTGTTTGCCAGCAAGCCTTGCATGTTATGGAGGATTCTGATGTACATTCAAGGGGAAGCACTGCCCCACTCTTTCACATATTACAGTTACACACTCCATGAGTTCATGTCCCTCAGTACAATCCAGGGCTGTAATGTAAGTAAAGATTGGATTTCAGGAGGTCAGGAACTGGTAGGCTTGCTGTCTTTCAGGTAAACCTGCCTACAATCATTCATTATACTACTTTTATACCTCTTAATATCTTAAACTCTGTAACTGTGTAATTCTGAAAGTGGTTCACAATAAGTTCATAGTACAATATAAAACCCACAGAAAAAAATCCAAAATTAAAAACAACAGTAAAAGTCAAAATAAAGCAGTAATCAAATAGTGTCATGGTCCATTACAAGTTGGAGGAATCCTATGTAAACAAATATATATTCAAGAAACATGTAAAACTCACCATAGTTTTTGCAAGGGAGGGTGTTACAGAGGGCAGGTGATAAGGCCCACTTCAGGATGCAATCCTATGGACTGCACTCTTGTTAGAAGCCCCCAAACTCTGTCTGAGATTCTTGTGCCCTACTGGGCTGAAGTCAGCAGGATGGGGTGGAATGGCTGAGGTGATTTTTGCTCCCTGGCCTCCATTGCAGACTTTTTAACTGTCTGTCAAGAGGATATTGAAAGGCAAGGGAAGGAGACTGAAGGAGGCTCCAAATATCCAAAACTATCCAGTGCCCTTTCCTTCACACCCACTGGAACAGCCCTTTTCTCCTCCTAGGACCTAGGTGCTTTTTTCTGACCTCAGAGAGGCAGCCAGTACTATTTTCTCTCTGCTGGCTTGATTTTTGACTTCCTCTTCCAAGTCAAAAGCAGACAAGACACAAAACACTGTCTCTGACATCACAAGGTTTTTCTGACCCATCTTAGGGTCCCAGGGACACTCATAGGATTGCTCTCAATACAGTGAAACTGTGTTGGTTGAGGAACCAATATACCATATGTATCATTATCTAGCAATCACTTCATTGGCTGCATAGGGTTTCAGGAGTCCATTGCGTATATATAGAGAAAGGTGATCAGCTGAGTATCCTGGTCCTCCATTGTTGAGGGCTTTGTATGCTAACATCAAAAATGCAAACTGGGCTTGGTAGCTAAACTATGAACATGGCTTAGTATTCCACTAGTAAGATTCCAGGAAACCTCAAACTCCTTCAGAACACACTAAGAATTCCCTTGGTTTAGCTAGGAAGTCAAAGCAGTCCTATGATGGCTGACCTGAATTGAATGTAGGGCAACATTTTAAATGGTTGAATGACTTGTATTTGTCTTTTAAAACTATATTCCAGTTAGATTTCACCGACTACAATACTTTCTTCCTAGGTAACATTTTGCAACAAAGATGTCTGAGGAAAAAGAAATTTATTTAAATGTCAAGAGAATAATGAAAACGGTAATGGTACAACACAGCACTCCTGTGGAAGCATCAACACTCCCCAAGAATATGCTGCATCTGGGTTCAGTGCTAAATTCACCTACATATTTATCTCCTGTGCCAAGGAAGTTATTTGAACCTAAACTGTCCTTTGAAGAGCAACCTCAATGGCACAAAGCTCAGAGCTCTAGGGGCCTGCTTCACTCAAGACTTTCTGTCATGTCTTATCCTCCTGAAGAACCAAGGAGCAGCTCCCAGTTCACAAGAAGACGACTCTCAACAATAATTGGCTCTGAGGAGTCTGCTGAGGAATTGCTCGAAACACTTGTGCTTCCTGTGACATCAGGCAAAAGATCTGGAGATCCTGTGGATTTGCACAGAAAAAGCAGGAAGGGTGCTACAGAGCAACAGATGTCCAACCAGCAAGAAGCTCCGATATTAAAAGAAACGAATGTGAAAAGAGTGAAGAATGGAAAAATTGCCAAAGAAATTGTGGTAAATGCCCCCTTTCTTTGCTTTAAATCTCTACACAGTGTTAATAAAATTTTAGAACTGATGATGATGATGATGGGTTGAATCCAGGATCTGCTTCCTACAAGGAAAAAGGTCAAGAGACATGGGTGAGCACACAGCTGTGCAAGATTGCCAGCCGGGGAAGGAACAGCTGGGTTGGGTGGAGTGGTGCCTGAGAAGGGGCTATAAAGTGGAAGCAGAGGAAGGGAATGGGGAGGTGAAGAGAGAGGAAGGGAGGCAGTCAGAGAGGAGATGTGCATGTTGTGTCTGGCTTGGCCATCACTTTCAGGGAGGACAATGCAAATGGGAAACCTGGTGGCCTTACTACAGGGTGATGCCGTTCGTTGCCATAGAGATAGGAGGGAAGAGGGCTAGAGCAGGCAAGGGCCTAGACCAGTGATGGCAAACCTATGACACATGTGCCACAGTGGGCATGCAGAGCATTCTGTTGGCACACGAGCCAAGTCACCCCAGCATCACTCCAGCAGCCATGCACATATTTGGAAAAAGTAACTGTGCCAGGCAACAACATCACTCATTAGCTGCGACTCGACGCAAGAGGCAGCACTGAACAGGTGGCCAGAGGCAGGTGCAACAGCCACAGCAGGTGCACTGGGAAGGAAGCAGGTGAGCAGTGAGTTGGCATGCCCAGCACTGGCGGCGGCGCCCTCCTCCTCCTCCTGGCCCACAGGATGTGAGCAGCCACCCAAGCCACCCTCCTAGCACAATGGCAGGACCCTGCCGACTCAGTAGACACAGGTGCAGCCAGGCAGTTGCATGCCTGCCTGCCCATGCGCCTGCTCCCGGGCCAGGCTTCCATGCCAGTGGCCACAGGGGGACGGGGGGAAGCTGGGCGTAGGGAGCAAGCAATAGGGTCGAGGCAGCGGAGCAGCAGCTGGAGCAAGGAGAAGGAGAGAGAGGGTGTCTGGGATCAATATGGCGTTTCCTGGCGTGGGAGGCCAAAATGAGGAAAAGTGGAACTGCTGCAAAGAGAGAGGAGTGGGTGCATGGCGAGGACCCCCCCTCCCCACCTGACCCCACTCGCCAAGGCTTGGCAGCATCATGGGGGTGCCTCAAGGAAGATCCCAGCAGAAGTGTGGAAGGGATCAGCGATAGCCTCTCCTCACCTTTAGTTTAGGTCTCTCTTCCCACCATTCTACCCCTGCGGTAAACTCAACCGCCACCAAAGCTTCTGCAGCTTTCCTGGTGGCTGGTTTGGGGGTGAGGTGGGAGGGAAGGAGTGTGCACGCCCGGGCGCAGGCAAGCCAGCGTCCCCCAACTTGGGGTGCTGAATGTGAACACGGCTCCTTCTCTCTATTATTGTGTTTTTCTTTTAAGACAAAAGATGTTAATGTATGAGTTGTTTTTTTTCTAAACTAAAACCTCAGTATTCAGGTTTTATTGCAGTGTTGGCACTTTGTGATAATTAAGTGGGTTCTGGGTTGCAGTTTGGGCACTCGGTCTCTAAAAGGTTCGCCATCACTGCTCTAGATGCTATTTAGAGCACTGTGCTATAGCACTTATGGGCCAAATGGCTTATTGATAGTCATGACTCCAGAGAACTTGTGATTTGTGCAGCATTTTCACCATCAGCAATTTTGGTGTATGGGCATTACTGCCAAAATATGTGTGGAGGATTTTTTTTTCTTTTTAATCCCACTCCTCCTCCTAAAGAGATGAGTTGCTTCATTCTCTCCATTTAGTCTCACAACACTCACAAGAGGTAGGTGAAGTATAGGAAGTGATTGACCCAAGGTTAGCCAGTGGTCTTCACAGTTGAGCAGAGATTTGGTCTACATGGGGCTACAGGTATTTGTATTGAACTGAACCCTTGGACAGAAAAAAGTCCTGGTGCACTCCCTTGCTAGATAGGGGATGCTAGGAGTTGTGGGGGTTTTTCCTCCCTGTCTAAACATGCATAGGACTATACTATAAAGAATCAGATATTGCAGCTGGGGCGGGGGGTTGATATTGAGTTTTAGATCCAGAAATCTAAGACTCAAACACCATTGAATGGAATTCAACCATCACTGAATTTTAGCAATTAACATTCAGTGGACTTGAGAACAACATTAATTGTGGTGGTGTTGTTTTGTAAATCAAGCTTCACAATCCATCTGCTCAGTTAGCAGTTCTCCAGGTTTGCTTTAAGGGGGCAAGCTTAAGAATTCACAAATTTTCATTTTCCAGAGATTCAAGGCAAGAGCAATTCACCTATATTCCTAGCTGTTAGATCCTATATAACATTCAATGCAACCCCTAAACATCAGCACTACTGTGTTTCTTTTAAATGACCATGGTGTGGAAACTTGAAACATGAAGGGGAAGAACTCTTTCCATTTTACAGAAAAAGAAAGTAAAAGATTGGGAATTACGTCAGCTTAAAAACATTGAAGAAGCAACTACCCATGAACTGACAATTGAAGAAGCCTAAGCCTGTAAATGAACCTACTCGATTGCCTACAAATTCTACCACTGGTAGGATGAAGAAAGATGGTGAGAAGTAGTGACAAGTAAGATCCTGCACACCAAGGCAGTCTGTACATGCTTGTAGGACTCTGCCCACCATTCACTTCTTTGTACAGAAGCCACAGTTTTGGTGGCAAATTAATGAAGGTAACCTTAGCAACATGAGAAAGAATCCCATTAGATTGCTTGCAAAATAACCTTTGTTGGCAAAAAATATCTTTTA
Source organism: Varanus salvator macromaculatus (assembly GCA_023646645.1). NCBI lineage: Eukaryota > Metazoa > Chordata > Lepidosauria > Squamata > Varanidae > Varanus > Varanus salvator. The sequence goes on along the minus strand of JAIXND010000654.1, from coordinate 666,428 downwards.
TCTGTAGAGTAATCGCAGATGATGCAATGAGGACTGTTTTGCTGTTAGCATGAGGAAAGAGCAAGAGGCACCAAGATCGGAGCACAACCTTTGGTGGATTACTTATTAATAACATCTGTTTGGCATACTTTAAGTCTAGGTTGTTTCTCATTGAACTTGCTGTTTAAATTTTCCCTCCCCTGCCCTTCCCAGTTTGGTAGTTTCCACAGGTACATAATATGTGATCTCAGAGCTATCTGCTGCATGGTGTTTACTAGCAGGGACACCTTTAGGATTGGCAAGATCTGGGGAAAAAGAAAGGGCAGCTTGAATTCAACAAATTGACCTGTCTGGCATTCAGAATCTATACAGCTATTAGCCACAAAGGGGGAGGTAAAAGGACTGGCTTAGGGTTGCCTAAGGTTCCTCAGTATCTCCCAAACCTTGTTGACTGACAGAGAGTAGCTGAGGTTGTGGAGTCCAAGGCTGTGTATCCAGAGGCTGGGGGTTGTACATGTTCTGAGGCTCTCATCTGCTTCATGGGCACCAAGATTTCTAGGAGAGTGTGATGTATATGGAACAGGACATGTGTTGAAATTGGGGTGATATAAACCTGCCCTGTATCCATCATTCTGCTGCTGTTGTAAGAAACTGAGGCACAGCAGCTGAGATGCAGATTCAACTACTTCTGTTGCATTTACCTTCTTGTGGCCACTGATACTGTCTCCATGTTTGACAGTTTGAATTAGAGATTGCCAATTGCTTTTAAGGCAGTGAAAAAGAGGCACGATATTGCTGGGATGGGCAAGCTGAGCCATGTCTTGGAAGCATTACAAAATTATTGTGACCAAGGAGACAATAATGGGACAAATGTGCTTGGCATGGACAGTAGTTCTGCTATACCATAGTTTAGCCTTGCTCAACCTGAGCTCCTCCATATGTATTGGGCAATGGCTGAGGAATGATGGTAGTTGTAGCCCAACAGATACGGAGGGCTCTAAGTTGGGCAAGGCTGCTGTAGTCACTGTAATATAGTGTTCAAAAAGCTTCAGGGTGACTTTGAAAGTCACAAGGTCAGATTTTGCCTCATTCATAAGCTCCCTTTGGTTTGTTTAGATAAGCCACTCTCTTTTCATCTTAGTCCCTGTCTGCAATATGAAGGTGACATATGGAGTAATTGTAAGAACTGTAGTGGGGTGAGCAACTTATGGTCCAGATGTCATTGCACTACAACTCTGGCAGGACTGATGGGGATGCAGTCTAACAACATCTGGACAGCCACCACCAACTTCTGAATTTTCACAAAGGTATTTGAAGTGTTTTGCACACCCTGAAGAATATGATGAACACTAATCATGGTATTTATCTTTCTTGACTTTAGCTCTAAAATTGTGTGTGTCCAGCCTGCAGGGTGGGGGCAGAAATAAGGCATCTGGAAAGTTAGTGTCATGTTTTGTATCATAGAAGTGGATGCCACACCAGGCAAAGCTCCTGTGCTTTAACCATTAGTATGCCAGCAGGATATCTGCTGTTATGCTTATTCTTCAGAGACGTTTGTCAGGGGCCTGGTTTATACATGAAATTTATGTAATAAGGGCACATGCAGTGACCCCACCTGGTGTAACAATTAAATCAGGTGTAAGAAAATGACCTCAGACATTTCCTTTCCCACAAAATTCTATGGTAGGAAATCTAGTTTAGTTTTCCCTGACTTCATTCCTTCCAAATGTTTTGGGCTACAGCTCCTATCACTTTTTTATCATTGGGCTGAGGCTGACAGGAATTGACATCCAAAACATCTGGAAAGCACCAGCTTGGAGAATGCTGTTCTAGCTGGATGGGAACTGAGAGCTGAAGAAAAAAACTTGTTATTTGAAACCTTCTTTTAATATTACATTTGGGTATTTTGTATATAACAAAAGACAAGTACCCCCATGGTGTTCTCCACCTCTCCTTGGAGATTTTTTTAAAACTAGAGCGCATAAGCTAAACCATCCAGGGAGAGCTTCTCAGTGCTAAATCTTATTTATTTATCATTTATTTATTTAAAGTTTTATATGCCGTCCCCTTGCTATATAGCCTTTATATTAAAGAATTTAATTTATTTGCTATATTCTATATTAAAGAATTTAAGATTCTTAAATCTTATGATTATACCAGAACCTTTCAAACAAAAGTAGCCAAGAAGCTGCAATTGTATCCACAGTTCAATTCACATGCTAAGATTTTGTGTTTATCTAAAAGCATCTCAGAGAAACTTGGGATTCGTCTGCACTTAAACTGTGTATAAATAAAGCAAGTCTTTTAAAATTGCACAGTGATGTGTTATTATGCAATGACATCTTAATGAAAGATGGGTCTTCCTTACTCAGCAATGTATTTTGTATGGCACTTCTATTTATAGAACATGGCATGGTCACTTGCAAATTTCATTATAAGCTTATACCCTGCTGTGGTAGCCTTTTTAACGAATGCAAATAACAATAATGCATCTGAGGAGGTGTTTTTATTGGATCTTCTGGATTACTCAAAGACCAGAACACTTAAATGATACCTCAGCTACTGTATGTCTGAAAGAAGCAGGTATTAACAGTGTAAGATGCAACAGGAATTTAAAAAGATAGGGCCCAGGTCACATTCCTATGGAGTTCTTTTTACATGAGCAGGCAGAAAACCATGGCAACTTAAGTCAGGCTGACACAGGTGGCGATCTTGCATGATGATGATGGGTGGATGGAGACATCTTCCAAAATGTCATTCTGACCTGGTTTGCTTTTGAGTGAAATTGCATCTGGTTCACATGAACTTGATGAATATCAGGTATTGCTCCTGGAAATGTGTAACTATATAAGTACAACTTTGGGCATATTCACACCACATATTAAGCCACTTTACATTTAATATGCATTCACCCAGGAATCTTACATATCATAGTTTTTGGAGTAGGCTGAGGATGTTTACCAAGCTGTTCTCAGCATTCTTAGTCTAAACTGATTTTGTGACATTGGCACATAGCCAAGTCTGACTGGCACTGCCATGTTCGTTGCATGGCATCATGATGTACTCACGTTCACTGTATTATCCCTAACTAGCTATTTAACACCTGGAAGGAGATTGAAAAATGGCAACGAAGAAACTGTTAACTGGGAAGGGAACAGAAGGGCGGAGGAGGAAGTGAACAAAGAAATCGTTTCAACCAGTTTAGAAGCACTTTTTTCAAAATTAAAAATTTTGCATGCAGACATTCAGGATGACACGAATATAAAGCCAATACAAAGTTGTGGTCAAGGTACCCTAATACTTGTGGTTTAGGTGAAACATGCGTTAGCATGTCCGCTACCTTCCCCAGTTCTTGGTGCTTGTTTAACTATTGCTTTTCAGTTGCCTTACTGCATTCCTTTTATACCCTATCAGACTTTCCTTGCTCCAATTTCATCTCAATCTTTTCTCATCCACTTGGCTAACTCTTTGGCAGTTTATCCTGTTCCATTTCATGAACTGGATCCAAATTTAGTGATGTTTAGAGTAAATCCACTGAAATCAATGGGGAACTAAGTAAATAACTAAAGTCTCATACATTTCATGCATGCACAACTAAGCATGAAAGTCTGGATCTTTTCATCTCCTAAGGCAGTGTTCCCTATGTTGACATTTTGGACTTCAGCTCTCATCAGCCCAGGCTACTATAATCAGTAGTCAAGAATGTTGGGAGCTGCAATCCAAAACATCTGCAGGATACCATGTTGGAGAAGAGTTCCTAAAGAAAGAAAAAGCTCACTTCTTAGGATTGCTCTGTGGTTAAAGGGGGGTGGGGTGTTATATATGCTACCTAAAGCTCCTTGGGAGAAGGGTAGGCTATAAATACAATAATCTTCTGCAAAAGAAGAGAGGGCTCCTACACCATTATCACTATGCTGAAGGAGGAAACATTTTTCTTACCTGCAAGGCAAGCTGCACTTACTGCCTTATAAGCAATCCAGTGCCTCCAGTCAACCTTTAAACTGGGCCAGACTGCACATTATATTTGTACTTTAAAAAAAAAGCATGCTTAAACTGGTCAATTTAGTTTCAAATGAATTTTTAAGTATATTAAACATCAAAAGTAAACCACATTGTCATGTTGCATGGGCTATATAGCAAAACCAGGTGAGTGAGGAAAACTACGAGATGGCTCTGTCTTGTCGGGAATAAGAACAATATGCTAAAAACTGTGACAAATTGCTTTTACAGGCAGCAGTGACATAAAATGGTTGCATTCCAGGGGCTTCAGTTTTTAGTGTCTGCTGAGGACAAATCTCTTTTGAAGAACATTTCTAATTTTGCTGGCCAAATTAAAGCAGAAGTGAACCAAAAAAGTTCAATGTTTAGAATGTATTTTTATTATTGTTTTCAGATGTTAAGCACAACTTTTTTTATGAAGGTCTATAAGCTACATGCTTGCACACCACAGTGGTTTTCAGACTTTCTGTCTACATTTTGTGTTTCTTGTCTGCTGAGGCCCCTTGCATATTGCAGAGAATGCTGGGCTGCAAACTTAATTCATTTAGGGCATTTGCTGGGTCTATTGGATCTCACCATTGCCTTGTGTGAACTCTGTGCCTGAGAGAAAACACCTTCATTTGTAGCTAGGTGTACATGCAAGGGAAATTAGTAACAGAAGGCAACCTGTTTTCAAAGGAAGCTTGTCTCAATTTGTTATTCAGGAGCTTCTGAAAAGATTTCAAGCAGCCCCAACTGATCCTGAAACATAGTTTGAAAACTCCAGTCATACATGAGGCCTGTCAGGTGCCCAGATGTAAAGCACTATAGGGACCATGTACCTTTGAGAGATTTAACAAAGGAGCTGGAGCAGAAAGTTGTCATGTAGACTGATACAAGAAAAACCTGAACCTGCAATTACTACTTCTTTTAAATGCAACTGTATATTTCCCGTTGTTATATATGGGCACCAAAACTTAGGCTGCTAACTACCTAGTCCTTCTCAATAGAAGCTCCAGTGAAGTTAAGGTGGGACCTGCACTGAACCCAGTACCTTATGCCCATAGAGTCAACTGAACCTCATGCCTTTGTTATTAAATGTCAAATAGCCCAGCATATGCATATTTGGATATTTGGATTGCCAGGGAGCACCAGCTCACCCACACATGAAGTTATGCAGTGCAAGTCCAGGCTGAGATCTTGTTAGAATTATCTCTGTTAACACATCTTGCAGCAAATGTGCAAGTTTCTGATTCTAAGAAACATTTCAAGGAAAAATTTCAATCAAACAAGGAAATCTTATCTAAGCAGAAAGTGAGGGACAGTCACATATCTCTATTTTGGACTCACAGAAAACATTAATTCAGGTGTATTAACAATGATTGCATGTGACCTGCCTTCCATCAGTACTGTGTCCTCTTGGGGCGTTCAAAGCTGAAGAAGTAACCCTTTACTCTGGGGTAGGAAACTTGTACCCCTCCAGATGTTTTGGCTGATAACTCTCATCCTCCCTTGCCACTGGCTGTGTTAGCTAAGGCTTACATGATTTATACAGTGGTACCTCAGCTCACGACCAAATAGGGTCGAGAACAGAAATTTCAGAAAAATTTTGCCTCAGGTTGCGAACTCTGCATTGGGTAACGATTATGATTGCACCCATCTTCCCTGCACGGGCGCAATCACAGTCATGCTCAGGGTGGGGGTGGGGGGAGATGGCCACGCTCGTGGTTGGGGGGTGGGGGAAGGGAGATGGCTGTGATCTTTGTTGTTCCTTGTAACTTTGCTTCAAATTTTTGTGATTAAAAAAAAAAAAAGTTACAGAACAGAGTAACCTTATTTACATTTATGGGGAAATCTGACTTGGCTCATGACCAATTTGGGTTGCAGCCAGAGTCGTGGAATGGATTAAGTCTGTGAGCCAAGGTACCACTGTATTCCAAAACAATTGAGGGACCACAACTTGCCTATTCCTATTTGTTGTGGTCTTTCAACTGTGCTTACTCTACACAGTAAGCAAAGTTGAAAGACCACCACAAGTATTGCCACAGAACCTCACTGAAACCAGCAATATGAGATAATTTGGAGATTTCTGCTTGGAAAAAACATCTGCTTGGGGAGGGGGCAGAAGCAGCATGAATGTTGATAATGCTAGCTAAATGTCTCAGGAGAATTTCACATTGCTACTTGGAACCCATCCAGCCTAGGGATTGTTTCTGGTATTATTATGCTAGAGAATAACAATTAACTCTAAGAGCTTCTGGCAGGATTTCAGGCAGAGGGCTTTTGAGAAATATAGTGATAACTGTGGGAAACCCTGGACATGAGGATAGCAATGTCGTCATATTCCCTCTCTATATTGGTTTATAACCTCACAAAAGCAGTATGAATCAGCAGTTATGTGTATCTATTTGCATTTAAGGCTATGCCATTAGGTATAGCCTTAAGAAAACCCTGGCTGGCATTTTCTCTTAAACAACAACAAACCAAAGGTCAGTGGTTTCACTGCCCTGAGACCTTGTGAAAATCATAATCTTTGGCCCTGTGTTCCCACGTTGTGAGATTTCCCAGCAAGCAGTCTGAGCAAAACAATAATTTTAACAACTTATTGCCTCACACTCGGGTACTGCCTGATGAACGTGATGGATTTCTTCTCTAAAGTTCAAAACAGCTTTCCCTAAGAGGGTCCCCTTCGTTGCACAGTTTTCCCACTCTATAAGTTAAACGGTGACCTTGAACAAAGGATTGTTTTTCAGTACATTTCGTAAGCACTCTGAGTTGCAGATGGTGACCAAGCAGTGATGCTGAAATGAGGACGTCCACACATTTCAAGACATTGAAGCAAATTGATTAAAAACAAATGGGAGAAAATGCCTTCTAAATCTAGGTTTAGGATATTGAACATGTCGCCACAGAAAATAATGACATGACCCTCATAACTTTTGAACCTTGTAATATGTGGGATAAATGGGATAAATGAATATGTTTTATTGGTTTATTGTATTTTAATTTATGTTGTAAGATGCCACGAGGCTTTGTTGAGATGGGGCGGCAAATAAATGTTTTAATAAATAAATAAATAATAAATATGTACATGGATCTCATTTGATGAAATATGGAACAACAAGCAGTCTACTAAAAAATTAAAAATATAAGGCGCAATCTGGTCTCTTGCATGCACATGTCTGCATGCGAGAAGGAGATGGATATGTTGTTGTTGTTGTTGTTAGTCACAAAGTCATGTCTGACCCATCGCGACCCCATGGACAACATTCCTCCAGGCCTTCCTGTCCTCCACCATCCCTTGGAGTCCACTCAAGCTCACAGCAACTGCTTCAGTGACTCCATCTACCTCATTCTCTGCTGTCCCCTTCTTCTTTTGCCATCTATTGTTCCCAGCATTAGACTCTTCTCCAGGGAGTCCTTCCTTCTCATTAGATGGCCAAAATATTTGAGTTTCATCTTCAGGATCTGGCCTTCTAAAGAGCAGTCAGGGTTGATCTCTTCTAGGACTGACCGGTTTGATCTCCTTGCAGTCCAAGGGACTCACAGGAGTCTCCTCCAGCACCACAACTCAAAGGCCTCAATCCTTTTGCGATCAGCCGTCCTTATGGTCCAGCTTTCACAGCCATACATTGCAACTGGAAAAACCATAGCCTTAACTATACGCACTTTTGTTGGCAGGATGATGTCTCTGCTTTTTACTATGCTGTCTAGATTTGCCATAGCTTTCCTCCCCAGGAGCAAGTGTCTTTTAATTTCTTGGCTGCAGTCCCCGTCTGCGGTGATCTTGGAGCCCAGGAAAATAAAATCTGTCACTACCTCCATTTCTTCCCCATCTATTTGCCAGGAAGTGAGAAGACCGGATGCTATGATCTTAGTTTTTTTAATGTTGAGTTTCAAGTCAACTTTTGTGCTCTCCTCCTTCACCTGCATCAAGAGGCTCTTTAGTTCCTCTTCACTTTCTGCCATGAGAGTGGTATCATCTGCATATCTTAGGTTGTTGATATTTCTCCTGCCAATCTTAATTCCAACTGGTGATTCTACTAGCCCCGCCTTTCTCATGATGTGCTCTGCATATAAGTTAAATAGGCAGGGTGACAGTATACAGCCTTGTTGAACTCCTTTCTCAATTTTGAACCAATCAGTGGTTTCATGTCCAGTTCTCACTGTTGCTTCTTGACTTGCATGTAGGTTTCTCAAAAGACAAATAAGATGGTCAGGTATTCCCATCTCTTTAAGAACTTGCCACAATTTGTTGTGATCCACACAGTCAAGGGCTTTAGCATAGTCAATGAAGCAGAAGTTGATGTTTTTCAGGAACTCCCTAGCTTTCTCCATGATCCAGCATATGTTGGCAATTTGATCTCTAGTTCTTCTCCCTCTTCAAAATCCTGTCTGTACTTCTGGTAGTTCTCGTTCCACATACTGCTGCAGCCTAGCTTGTAGGATTTTGAGCATAACTTTGCTAGCATGTGAAATGAGTGCAATGTTGTGGTAGTTTGAACATTCTTTGGCATCACCCTTCTTTGGAACCAGAATGTAAACTGACCTTTTCCAATCCAATGGCCACTGCTGAGTTTTCCAAGTTTGCTGGCATATTGAGTGTAGCACTTTTACTGCATCGTCTTTTAAGATTTTCAATAGGTTAACTGGAATACTGTCACCTCTATTAACTTTGTTGTTGCTCAGACTTCCTAAGGCCCATTTGACTTCACAATCCAGGATGTCTGGCTCAAGGTCAGTGATCACACCATCATGGTTATCAGGGACGTTAAGCTCTTTCTTGTATTGTTCTTCTGTGTAATCTTGCCACCTCTTCTTAATCTCTTCTGCCTCTGTTAAGTCCCTGCCATTTTGGTCCTTTATCATGCCCATCTTTGCATGAAATGTTCTCTTCATATCTCCAATTTTCTTGAAGAGTTCTCTGGTCCTCCCTATTCTATTGTTTTCTTCTATTTCTTTGCACTGTTCATTGAAGAAGGCATTCTTATGTCTTCTAGCTATTCTCTGGAATTCTGCATTCCATTGGGTGTATCTTTCCCTTTCTCTCTGGCCTTTCGCTTCCCTTCTTTCCTCAGCTATTTGTAAAGCTTCCTCTGACAGCCATTTTGCTTTCTTGCATTTCTTTTTCTTTGGGATGGTTTTGGTTGCTACCTCTTGTACAATGTTGCGAACCTCCGTCCATAGTTCTTCAGGCACTCTATCAGATCTAATTCCTTAAATCTATTTGTCACCTCCACTGTATATTCATCAGGGATATGATTAAGGTCATACCTGAGTGGCCTAGTGCTTTTCCCTACTTTCTTCAATTTAAGCCTAAATTTTGCCACCAGAAGCTCATGATCGGAGCCACAGTCAGCTCCTGGTCTAGTTTTTACTGACTGGGTAGAGCTTCTCCATCTTTGGCTGCAGAGCACACAGTCAATCTGATTTCTGTGTTGACCGTCTGGTGATGTCCATGTGCAGAGTCATCTCTTGGGTTGTTGGAAAAGAGTGTTTGCTATGACCATCGTATTCTCTTGACAAAATTCTACCAGCCTGTGCCCTGCTTCATTTTGTACTCGAAGGCCAAACTTGCCTGTTATTCCAGTTATCTTTTGGCTTCCTACTTTAGCATTCCAATCCCCCAGGATGGTAAGAGCATCATTTTTGGGTGTTAATTCTAGAAGAACCAGTCAGCTTCAGCCTCTTCAGCAGCAGTGCTTGGGGCATAGACTTGGACTACTGTGATGTTGAATGGTTTGCCTTGGATTCGAACTGAGATCATGCTGTCATTTTGGAGATTGTATCCCAGTACTGCTTTTCCTAAACTTGCCTGTTATTCCAGTTATCTTTTGGCTTCCTACTTTAGCATTCCAATCCCCCATGATGATAAGGACATCATTTTTTGGTGTTAATTCTAGAAGGTGTTGTAGGCCTTCATAGAACTGGTCAACTTTAGCCTCTTCAGCACCCGTGGTTGGGGCATAGATTTGGACTATTGTGATGTTGAATGGTTTGCCTTGGATTCAAACTGAGAGCATTCTGTCATTTTGGAGATTGTATCCCAGTACTGCTTTTCCTACTCTTTTATTGACTATGAAGGCTACTCCATTTCTTCTGAGGGATTCTTGCCCGCAGTAGTATACCTGATGGTCATCTGAATTAAATTCATCCATTCCTGTCCATTTTAGTTCACTGATTCCCAAGATGTCGATGTTCAGTCTTGTCATCTCTTGTTTGACCACATCCAGCTTGCCTTGATTCATGGATCTTACATTCCAGGTTCCTATGGAGTATAGATCCTTGCAGCATCAAACTATCCTTTCACCACCAGATACACCTGCAACTGAGTGTCCTTTCAGCTTTGACCCAGTTGCTTCATTCTTTCTGGCGCTACTAGTACTAGCCCTCCGCTCTTCCCCAGTAGCATATTGGACACCTTTAAACCTGAGGGGCTCATCTTCCAGCATCATATCTTTTTGCCTTTTGGTACTGTCCATGGGGTTTTCATGGCAAAGATACTGGAGTGGGTTGCCATTTCCTTCTCCAGTGGTTCACGTTTTGTCAGAGCTCTCTGCTATGACCTGTCCGTTTTGGGTGGCCCTGCACAGCATAGCTCATAGCTTCATTGAGCTACACAAGCCTCTTCACCACAACAAGGCAGTGATCCATGAAGGAGAGATGGATATATACATATTTATTTATTTATTTATTCTGGTATTTTTACCCTGTCCAATACCCAGTGTGTCTCTGGATGACTTACAGTTCAAATCCAATAAATACATATATACCCAAATAATACAAATAATCCATGAACTGAGCAAAAAACATAGTTAAATTTAAGCATTAAAAGTATGGAAGAATACAAAGGTCTTGACCTGGCGCCGAGGAGCATATAATGTTGGTGCCAAGTGGACCTCTCTGGGAAGCGCATTCCATAGCCAGGGCGCCATTGCAGAGAAGGCCCTCCTCTGAGTATGTTCTCTCCTAATCTCCTTCAAGGAGGGTTCCTGGAGCAGGGTCTGTGCTACAGATCTTAAGAGGCAAGTGGGCATGTAGGAAAAAAGACATTTTATTTATTTATTTATTTATTTGTTTTACAAATTTGTATGCCGCCCCCTCGCACATAAGCCTCGGGGCGGCTGACAGCATATAAACATTCCTTTTGGTATTCTAGTCCCAAACTATTTAGGGCTTTATAGGTCAATACCAGGCACCTTAAATTGGGCCCAGCCTTCAATTGGAAGCCAGTGAAGCTGATAGAGGACCAGTGTTATATGAGAATAACAACTGGCCCTCGAAAGCAATCTGGCGGCTCTGTTCTGGACCAATTGAAGTATCTGGACCATCTTTAAGGGCAGGGCCACATAGAGTGCGTTGCAGTAATCCAATGGGGAAGTTACCAGAGTGTGTGCCACCATTGCTAGGCAGTGCTCATCCAGGTAAGGATGCAGCTGATGCTGAAGGAAAGCGCTGAAGGAAAGCGCTCCTCACCACCACTGCCACCTGGGCCTCCAGGGACAGCTCCTGGTCAAGAAGCACTCCCAAGCTGCAAACCCTGTCCTTTAGAGGAAGAGCAACCCCATACAGGACAGAGCCAAAATCACTTACCTGAAAACCTGAACCACCTACCAAAAGGACCTCTGTTTTATCTGAATTGGATTTCAGTTTATTGGCCCTCATCCAGCCAATTACCTCAGCCAAACCCCAGTTCAGGACAGCCACTGCCTCACCTGGATTAGCTGAAAAAGAGAGTTGGGTGTCATCAGCATACTGGTGACTCCTCAGCCCAAACGTCCTGATGACCTCTCCTAGTGGTTTCATGTAGATGTTAAATAGCAAGGGGACAGAAAGGAACCCTGTGGTACTCCATGGCAGAGTTGCCATGACATAGAGCCATGCTGGGTGTTGTATGCTTTTTTCTGCCTATACACACATAGGACTGTGATCTAGAACATTTTTAAAAACACTTTTTAATATCTCACCACAGAAAATAAAACAAACTCAGAGCAATCATATAGCCACTAGGCAGCAGCTAGCCACAGGATTTTTGGAGACCCAATGATGGAGTTATAATTCTCTCTCTGGGGAGGGAGTTCTAAAGATTGGGGCCACCACTAAAAAAGCCACTGGCCCTAGTGATTCTTGAAGGTGAGCTAAAGTGAAGGTACTCCAACATTGGTCTTAATGCTTGGGCAGGCTCATACAGGTGCATGTGTTCCTTCAGGAACTGTGGTACCAAACCATTCAAGTTTTTGAAGGCCCAATCCAGCACCTTTAATTTGGCCCAAAAAATAACAGGCAGGTATTTGAGTTCAGAGGAGGCTGGCGAACATCATTAAGGTTTCAATCCAGCAAAAACCAGCAACTTCTTGAGTTCAGTGGTACTAAGGTGGCTTGACCACTAGAATTGTCTGCATGCATACTTTCCTCCTATCTGCTCAATCTGTACAATGTGTAGATAAAAAGTTTATTGTGGAGGCAAAGTTAAATTCAGGGATGGTGCCAGAGTTGGTAGGTAGGTGGTATTCTGAGTTGAAATAATATGGCAGATCATTGGTGGAGTCTGATGGATCATGGACAGAGAGAAATGGGCCCAGGAATGGGATTACTAATACAAATTCTTGTTGGTCTAGCAGGTTTTGCTGGCCTTTCAGGCTCCATAGCATTTGCCTGAAATAACGGTTTTTATTTATTGAACCAGTAAACAATGGATGATTGGTAACACTAACCAGACATCCCAAAGAACTGTAGCATTTTATTTATGTATGTATTTAAGCTTTTTACATAGTCCCCCTATTAGACAAATTTATTGCATTCTTCATTTGATGCTTAAAATGTATTAGCTGCTGATACTACTGATAGATGTATGTTTAATTGTAATTGTATGTTCATCTTGTTGTAATACTGTAACAGAACTGTAACAATGTGGACTCAGAGGACTACAGGCATCCAGTGGAGGGTGGAAGAAGGCCATCTTGCAAAAGACTTAAATGGACATTTAAATGGTTTTAAGTCTTTTGCTCTAGAGGACAAGGAAGAGAGGCTGAATACAGAATGCACTCTGTCTCTGTGTCCATCCATCCATCCATTGATCCTTCAGCTTCTGCTCAGACAGATGGGATATGGACCAAATTTGGTTGGCTCAGAGGAGCACTGGGCATGAAAAGCTATTAATCAAATCCTTGTTGTTTATCACCAAGTGCCAAGCAATATGAAAACTTAGAAGAAGAGCAGATTTTATTGGCCTGTCCTCAACACACATATGTCCCCATTACTTACTACCAGCGCATCCTGTACATATAAGCTATGCAACAGTGCACACTTTGCATCAAGTCATGGAAATTAGCTGACAATGTCCCGGAGAGGCATGAGAGAAGATGTGGGAAAGAAGCATCCCCTGCAGAGAAGTGGGCAGTTGTAGCAAGCGAATGTTACCCCTGAGCACAATGAAACTGCAGGTGATGAAAGAAAGAAAAAGAATGGGGGAGCAACAAACTAGACTTAATTTCTAAAGAGAAAAGATGGGCAGGTGCACAAAAAAAGTAACTTTTTTTTTTAATTAAGGTAGCTATAGGCTTAGGGTGGCCACTCATGCTTTGCCAAAAATGAGAACTCATCACCAGAAAAGAGGACAACAGAGGACAGAGCCTTGCTTAAATGCTGCATACACTAATTAGATGTATACATGCAAATTTAGACAGAGTTTCTTATGTGTTGGATCCATATGCTGGATCAGCTACACTGACAGAAAATAAATTTCCTGCCCCTTCTTTCCCATATCAACCCTTCCAGTCTCCTCAGTCAGGAGACCCTGCTGAATGGAAGAGGTGTGCTGTTGTTGTTGTTAGTCGCAAAGTCGTGTCCGACCCATTGCGACCCCATGGACAACATTCCTCCAGGCCTTTCTGTCCTCCACCATCTCCGCTTAAGCTCAGACCAACTGCCCCAGTGACTCCATCCAGCCACCTCATTCTCTGCTGTCCCCTTCTTCTTTTGCCATCTATTGTTCCCAGCATTAGACTCTTCTCCAGGGAGTCCTTCCTTCTCATTAGGTGGCCAAAGTATTTGAGTTTTATCTTCACTATCTGGCCTTCTAAGGCGTGCTGTGGGGAGAGCCAAAAAAATATGTACAAGGACATTCCCTGAACAGAGTCCTTTCTCTTGTGGATGGTCTCTTCCTCTCATAGAAGGCAAATTATAGGTTAAACCCTGCAATTTAAATTGGAATAAAATACAGTGCATCTCCCTGTAATGGGGAAATCTAGGACCAGGTGACCCATGTTCTGTGTGCTGTTCACATGCTAAGTGCTTATGAGCATCTTCAAGGCCATGATCCAGATAGTCTGTCCAGCTCCAAAAGGATCTGGACAGACTATGGAAGTGGGCATGAGACAACAGGATGGCGTTCAATGTGGATAAGTGCAAGGTCTTGCACTTGGGGCATAGGAATAGGTGTCATAAGTACAGGTTAGGGGACAAGTGGCTGGAGAGCAGCACTTGTGAAAGGGCCCTTGGGGTACTGGTTGACTGCAGGCTAAACATGAGTCAGCAGTGTGATGCGGTGGTCAAGAGGGCGAACGCCACCCTTGGTTGCATAGCCAGAAGTGTGGCTTCTAGATCAAGAGAGGTATTACTTCCACTCTACATGACTCTGGTGCGCCCGCAACTGGAGTATTGTGCTCAGTTTTGGGCCCCTCATTACAGAAAGGATATAGCCAGGTTGGAGTCAGTGCAGCGTAGGGCCACAAGGTTGGTGGCCGGTTTTCAGGGGATGAGGTATGAGGCGAGACTGAGGGAACTGGGTCTCTTCAGCCTGGAGAAGAGGAGACCCAGAGGGGATATGTTGGCAACATACAGGTATGTGAGGGAATGTCACACGGAGATGGGTAGAGACCTGTTCTCCCTGTAGAGGAAGGCAGGACACGCTCCAATGGAGCAAAGCTCAGGGAGCCAAGGTTGCATTTGGATGCCAGGAAGCACTGACAGTTAGGACCCCGAGGGCGTGGAATGGGCTTCCACAAGAGGTCGTTGAGGCCCCATCGGTTCAAAGATAGGCTGGACATGTTGTGAGCGGAGCCAGCTGGTGCCGGAGGTCAGACTAGATGGCCTGGGAGGCTGCTTCTGACTCGCTTGGTTTCTGTGTTTCTATGATGTTTCTTATTTATTTATGCATTGAATTTCTGTACAGCTCTTTGGGCAGTTTTTGGCAAATACAACAATAAAATACAATATAATGCACTTTAAAAAGTCTAAAACTACAGTATAAAGTGAAAGTAAAAGCCAAAATAAAACCTAGCAGCAATGCCAAGATTTAAAACACAGTAAACAGTTAAAAATGATAGAAACTGAAAGGCAAATGCTTGGGGAAAATAAGAATGTTTTTCACCTGATGCAGGAAGCAATACAATGTAGGTGTCGGGCAAGCTTCTCTGGGCTGCCACAACAGCAAAGGCCATCTTTTTAATAGCCACTCATCTTATTTCCTTCTGCAGGGGCTTTGGGAAATGGAGCTCTGAGACCTATCTTGTAGCAGTTATATATGAGAGGAGAAAAGCCTTCAGGTAATCTGGCACCAAACCATTTAAAGGTTCAAATGTTAAAAGCAGCCCTTTGAACCAAAAGTGGCCTGACAGCCAGCAGAGATAGAAGAGTGCTGGCATAATATGTTCATGTTGGTCATTTCCTGTTAACAAGCTCACTGACCTATTTTGGACCACCTGGAGTTTCCAGATCACTTTCAAAAGCAGGCTGGCATATAGCACATTGCAGTAATCCAGATGGGAGATTACCAAAGCATGGATAACTCTAAATAGACCATCTCTGTCCAGAGAAATTGATATATAAGTCTAAGTTGATAAAAAGTGGTTCATGCCACCTATCTATGCCTCAAGGAGGGCACCTTAGAGGAGTGAAACCCCTTCCAGAACCCACTGAACTTCTCTTAGCTATATGGGGAAGCATCCACTAACAGTACCTCTGCTTTGTCTGGACTGAATCTCAGTTCACTGGGCCTTATCCAGTCTTTTGCCATGCCCAGACACTGATTCAGAGGGACCACTGAATAAAAGGGAACTCCACGGAACAGCTGCTAGGGCACAGAGAAATAATTCCCCAGCACTAATTCAAATAGGAACAGAATCACTGATGTGCAGCACCTTCAACTCCCAATGCAGACAACCTATCCAAAAGGATACCATGGTTGATGGTGTTAAAACCACTCAGAGGTCACATGGAATCAACAGTGTTGTTTTCTTCCTGCCACTTTCCTGGCAAAGGTCATCCCAGAGGATGACCAAGCCTGAAGTCCAATTGAAATCAGAGGGGATCTGTTGGCGACACACAGGTATGTGAAGGGATGTCACATGGGTAGAGACCTGTTCTCCCCTGCAGAGGAAGGCAGGACGCACACCAATGGAGCAAAGCTCAGGGAACTGAGGTTCAATTTAGATGCCAGGAAGCACTTCCTGACAGTTAGGACCCCGGGGGCGTGGAATGGGCTCTGACGGGAGGTGGTTAAGGCCCCATCGGTGAGGGTGTTCAAGGATAGGCTGGACATGCATATGGTGGGCATGTTGTGAGCAGAGCCGGCTGGTGCTGGAGGTCAGACTAGATGGCCCGGGAGGCCCCTTCTGACTCACTCTGTTTCTATGTTTCTATGTCTAGATATTCAGTTGGTAAACCAGACTTTGGGCAATATTTCAAACAGAAGACATCTTTGAACAGAGGACTGTCCTCGTAAAATAGGCCACATGTCCATCCTATGCAGGTGCCAATTGACTTTGAACTCCATATTGATACATTGACATGACATTTCCAACCTTTGATGCCACACCTGACAATTCATTATGTAGCAAGTTCAGTAATGGCCCCACACAATGCATAGCATCAATACAATTACAGTGCTACCTTGGCTCATGAACTTAATCCATTCCAGGACTCTGGTCATGACCCAAATTGGTCATGATCCATGTTAAATTTCCCCATAAGGTTTAATGTAAATAAGGTTAAACTGTTCTGTAACCATTTTTTTAAAATCAGAAAAACATGAAGCAAAGTGACAAAGAACAACAAAGATCGTGGTCATCTCCCCACCCCAAGCACAAGCGCGGCCATCTCCCCACCCCCACAGCATGACCGAGATCACACCCATCATCCATGCACGCGCCCATCATCCTGGTGCGCTGGGTGGGGAGACAGGAGCAATCGCAGGCGCACTGGGGGACAGAGAGAGACAGGCGCAAATGGGGCACACTGGGGGAGAGATGGGTGCAAACGGTGCACTGGGGGACAGAGAGACGGGCGCGATCACGGTCACACTGGGGGAGAGACGGGCGCAAATGGTGCACTGGGGGAGGGAGAGATGGGCACAATCTCAGCCATCTCCCCCCGCCCCTGCTCCCAGCACAATCACAGCCATCTCCCCACTCGGGTGGTTGGGGGGGTGGGGGGAGATGGCTGCGATCATGCTGGTTGGGTGGGGGGGAATGGCCAAGATTGTGCCCGTCTTTCCTGCAGGAGCGCGCCCGTGATCACGCACCTCTTCCCTGCATGAACGCAACTGCAATCGTGGCTGTCTCCCCACTCAGAGTGGGGGGGAGATGGCTGTGATCTTGGCCGCCACCCAATGCAATGTTCACAACCCACATCAAAATCTTCATGAAATTTTTGTTCGCAACCCGATTAGGTGGTAAACCAAGGCGTTTGTGAGCCGAGGTACCACTGTATTGAGGTAACATTTTGCACAAAGGAATATAATATACAGGGTCACTATGACCATTAGAGATTATAAGAAGAACATTGTGACCGAGGTCCAATTGCTCTGTATCTTCCAAAATAATCTAGTACAGACAAATATAGGGGTCCAAAAGGGATAACCAAAGGAGAAAACAATGTAAGGAGAAAGTGAGAATGGATATTGGCAACAGGAAAGAATGAAAGGGAACTCATCAGCAGCACTTTCTGCAGTTTATCTGCATCTCACCATCTCAATAACAACCAGATTCTCAAAAGTGACAAGTGACAACACCACTTCTCATATGGGATAATACATAAAGGGCAAATCCCAAAGACCACAGAACACATGGTCAGCAGATGAGATTTTAAAGCTTACCAAGTTTTGTAGAACAACTTTTAAAAATGGAGTCAAAAAATGGATGGTATTATGACTAAAAAAACTCTTTACAAATATGTTCTAGGGACTGGTTTTGCCTGTCCCCTTATTTACCCTCAAAAGAACTGGACTGACTGTTAATTACTCTCTAGCTAAAATGTAAGGAAGTGGAGGAAGAAAATATTAAAATACTACATGCTAGAATACTAATAGTATAGTAATGGTGGAAGTTATAGTCCAACACATCTGGAGGGTGGCAGATTGGAGAAGGCTGATATAGAGGACTGATGCATGTTGCATACATTTGTGGACATTAATGTACACAATTCCTTCAGTCTTTGAAGGAAGAACAGCCCATCTTAACAGATACGCTGCTGGGGTGCTTCTATTGCTTAGCTAGCTTTTTCATGGAGCTTGATAGACAGTGAGGTGTCTGGCTGTTACACACATATGCATGCACACACAAAATTAGTTTTTTTAATAAGTTTTATTCTTAATATACCATATTTTTTGCTCTATAAGACTCACTTTTTTCCCCCTCAAAAGTAAGGGGAAATGTCTGTGCGTCTTATAAAGTGAATATGTGTGTGCAGTAAGTCTGTCAGATGTGCAGCCCATGGGGAAGTGATGGGGAATGTGCCTGTGATTATGTGCCCATTTGATTCAGAATATTTTTTTTCTTGTTTTCCTCCTCTAAAAACTAGGTGCGTCTTATGGTCAGGTGCGTCTTATAGAGCGAAAAATACGGTACCTAACAAAAAGAAACTAAAAAGCATCAATCATCGAAAATATCAGACCTACTGGGTCAGCCCCCCACATTTTTTCTTTTTATGTTAAACTATAAACCTATTTAAGTCTATGCATAGTCCCATTTCTCTAGCCAATGATAAAAAGAGTCCCAGGTTTGATAGGGTTTAAAATTCTTAAACATCTGAAACTTGAGTTTCATGGGGCAGTCCATGATTTGTGTAGTGTTTTACCAAATGGATCACCACCATTGCACAGAGAAAGAGTTGCTATCTTTCTGATGCTGCATCTAGCATCAGCATGAAGCAGTCTCCAACAGATGAGCATCAACCACAAAGCATGTTATGTTGCATGATGTGGGCGTGACATGCAGCAATTATTGTATACCCACCAGTTAAGTTTCCAGGGCCAGTTCAAGGTGCTGGTTTTACCCTTTACCTACTTATGAGCATATCTTAACAAACACCTTCCAGATGAACTCCTCTGTTTAGTAAGCTTGTGATCTATTCTGTGTCATTCACCAGTCCCATATGGAGGACTGGGGGTTCAATTAACTTTCTGATTTTGACACCCACTTTGCACAGTAAAAACAGGGAGGCTGACAAGCACCTGACAACCTGCAATTCATGGCAGCTGTGTCACAAGTTGTGTTGGTCTTGGACAATACATTCTGAGAATAGCATAGACATAAGGCCATTGGTCCATCTAGCTCAGTATTCTCTGCACTGATAGACAGCAATCCTATGGGGTTTTAAGCAGGAGTCTTTCTCAGGCCTGCTTCAGGATAGATACTGAACCTTTATATTGAACTATGGGGTCCTGACGGGCTGGTTCCCTTCATTTATTTTGAAGGGCAGAAGAGAAGGCATTTTCATTCTATGGGACATTCATAGATTGCTAATGTATGTTCATGCATAACATTTATCAGACTGCTTTTGATCCTAGAATTGGGGTGGTTATTGCTGCTGTTTCCTTTATTGTTTGCTCTGCCTTGTGCTGCGGACCATCTTGGGAGCCCTGGTAAAGTAGGAAGGCAATTCAGATGGGAAGCAGGGGGAGTGATTAATAAAACATTTATCAAAGACATAAGCAAAAGGCTGAGCTAAGGGAACCAATACCAGAGAGGTCAATATTATATCAAAACCACAAAGTTTCCATCTATTTCAGCATTGTGGGAATATTTGTCCAACAGACTGTATAAATAATAGGGCCATCAAGCAAGATTACACGAAGTTTCTACATTCAGCAAATCAATTTTATTGTATAATGAAAAGGGGGAAAGCAAAAGGCAATGTGGAAGGATGCTGTTAGAGATGAAAGCAGATGCCCATGCCTTACAAACAACCCTCTATCACTCCTTTGAATGACCTAATGAGGAAAGGTAACACTTGCTACTGGGCAACAGCCATTTTCTGGGGCTGAAGTTGCATTGGAAACACTTCGCCAAACATCTCCAAGAGCAGTCTGGAAAGGACAAAAGACATCAGCACGCTACACTCAGGGAGGTCCCAGCAGATTCAAACCAACTGACTGCAGTCATGCTTGTGTTGTTTGCAACTGGATCCTATTCATTTTTAGCCAGAAGCAAGTCCCACAGAACTCAGGCTATTTGAGGCAGGCAGCTTTTCATGAACATAGTTACACAACATGAATGCGTGAACTGACCCTTAGACTGAGGCATTCTCAACTCACATAACATGTTTATTGTCATATGTTATCTAAGAAATGACAGATTAAATTCAGTTCCAACATCTTAAACCTATTTGGATTTGCAAGCCTGAATTTGCAATTGCTTTTAATATTACGGTGTTGGACTCTACTTCCACAAGAAAAAGAGCTCTGCTTGCAGGTTCTCCAGGCCTTATTTGGGAGGATCTTTCCCACCACACCACAGATCATCCATTAAGCAGGGTCTGCTGACTCTTTGTGTAGCATCTTCAGGAGTTTGCAGAGACAACCATGAGATGGAGCAGGAAGTCAGCGCAGTTGATCCCACATAAAACTGGATCCAACGCTTCATGTGCAGCAGAAAGCGTAACAATTTTATTCGAATTTTAGCAGATGTAAATGTTTACCTTTTGTCATTTGTTAGCTTCAGTTTTCTATTGTACGAAAGTAATCTCTTCAGTTCTGTGAACTGAATAGAGTTCTTCAATGTCAGATTTTCCCCCATTTGTCCTTTTGTCTTTTGTTTTATCCCACTCTGCCTGGTCTCCTAACATAGGGGTAGGTAGTATCAGAGGGCCTGGGGCCAAATTTTCCACCCCCAGCCAGAACCCACCATGGACCACACACACACTGCTCCTAATATTCCTAATCTAATAATTTATTTTATTTATTATTTATTTATTTAAGATATTTATATGCCGTCCTGTCGCAAAAGCCTCAGGACGGCTTACACAAAAGAAATAACATAAAGTATAATATAAATAAATTCCCAACCCACACTGGCTGCAGTTAAAAACATAGAAAAGACAATATTAAAACTTATTAAAATATTGCTGGAATAAAGAGGTCTTAACCTGGCACCGAAAAACAAACAACGACGGTGCCAGGCAGCCCTCTCTGGGGAGCGCATTCCATAGGCTAATTCCATAATCATCTAATATTTGTATTAATCCAGCTACTGCCCTCAATTTAATATGTCCTCAAAGCAAAAAAAGATGCTTTATACTGTCATTCTCTGAAGATAAATGCTACATTAGTCTGCTTTGTTTGCAGATTTGAATCCAGATACTGCCTGCCTAACTTTGAGCAAAGCAACTGATTAAGAAAGCCCTGCTAAAAGCCCAATAGCTAGCTAGATAGGTCAAGTCTAAAGGCCTACAGGGCATGCTTACAATTTTCTATAGCTTACAATCCCACTACTGGCCACACACAAATACATTTTTTTCTCTCTCTTTTGAGGCAATGTTGCTAGGTTTGATCAGGCTGTCAGGAGATAACTTTTCAAAGCTGTATGGCAGAAGCCTTAAAGATTGTGTGTCTTAGACTAGAATCCAATGTTCACTTTCCCTCAAACTCAGTAGGACACATGCAGGATTGTACCAACAGGGAAAATTGGCACTGTTCCATAAACTAGATGTCAAGCTTAAAAAAAAAAAAAAACTGGACATGTACCACCTACTAAGTTATTTCAAAGTTTCGTGCTGAAAACACAACGTATTGGATAGCCTTCATTTAAAGCAAAGCACACAGGATGTAAAGTGCCGCCAGGGAAAAGTTAGAACAAATGTTTATGTATGTTTTGTTAAAAGTAGCACTATAGTTTCCCCTTCTCCACCCCTTCAACCTTGACATTGCTTGAAACAAAAGCAAACAGTAAAAATCAGGGCCACAAGGTAAAAATGGCCACAGTGTAAAATGTTCTGACCATAACAGCTCATGTTCCCTAACTACAATCAACTTTGTTTCTGAGTCATTGTGGAAAAACACATGTATCATAACAACTGCATAATTGATTCTACAGCCCAATGACCAGATATTTCATTCCAAGTTCAGTTTTGCATTTACAATGGTGTCTACTTTTTAGATGATGGCTTGGTTTGCCATCACAGGTAACTAACAATGGTCAGTTGTGTCAACCAAACTTAGACTACTTTCCACAGGGTGGCTTATTCTCCAGCAATAAGCTACCCTGACAACCAATGGCTTGTTCTAGGCATTGTATGAACTATGATGGGTTGACATGTCATCCAAAGCAGGAAGAACAATTTTATAATCAGTTGCAGTGACTGGTTTTTGAGTAACTCAGTAAAAGGAGCAAAAAAACTCTTGCCACTGTTCACAGTTTTAGCCTTGCTGACACTTATTACAGCCCCTCCACTGATGGCCAAGTGGCAGTTTAGAGAAAGACTAAAATATGGCTTACCATATTTTATTAAACAGGACTAAGGAATTGTGGAATTGCATTTGATGATAATAATGATCTTGTCTGTCTTTTGCAAGTGCACACTTATGGTTGTCCAGTGTTGCTTGGTCAATTTTCTTCTAAGCTTCAACTAGAAAGCATAGTACAGAAGTGCAATAGGAAACATGATTGACAAAGCATGGCTGCATACAGGCAAATGTGTGCCTATTTGCCAGGGACAGATTCCCCAGCTGTCAATTGAAAAGCGCCGTTGAACAGAGGGCAAGCAGCAAGAAGGTGTACCCCCAAAAAAGGGGGGGGGTGATTCTCAGAAGCTAATCCAGAGAAGATAAATATTTTTAGAACTGTCAGGGATGTCAGAGGAATGGGATTACAACACAGGTTCTCCCATGAAAAACACTAGAATATTAGTTGAAGGAATGAGGGGGAAGGTGTGGGGGAAGCTGTGCTGTCAGGGACACATTATACAGATTATTTGCAGGATATCTTAGTGTGAAGTGTGAATGCAACCAATGTGACTGAAATGGGCTTTCAGGACCAAGTTAATTGAAAATTTGACTGAAAACCATTGCACCACCTTTCTTGAATCTTATTCACAGGCTTGGCTTTCAGTGGCTACCATGGGGGAAAAAAAATCATTAAAAATTATTTTAATGAAATAAAATGGCCTTTCAGTGCCATTTCAGTGGCCTTGAATATGTTTAAAATTAGGTGTATACACCCTCAAATTGGGTCCCAGTGAAGCATTTTCAACTAGATACTGATTTTTAAAGACCCTCTGCATGTAAAAGACATTTCAAACTCATAGAAGATTTTTAATCTTAAATACTAAATAACAATTATCAAGAGGCTAACTAAGTAATAAACATAAAGCACAATGAACAAGAAGTATATGATGTGTAGCACTGGTTCTGAAAAAACTAACCAGAAGTCCCTTCCTCTGTCATCACAGAATGACTGTCAGAACAAATATCAAAACCACCTCCACGGGACCAGATGATGCCTAGAGATGAAGGGCAAATAGATACTTACATGAAAACTTTGGTGCCACAGACAGACATGTTTGTATAAGCAGTGCACAGGTACACTTGCATGTAAAAAAGTGAAAATTTTTAAAATTAAAATTGCTTGAACTGTCAATCTTGACAATGTGTCATTTCTCTCTTGGAATGAGCTACATGAACAATCTCAGCAACCCTCAAAAGCAAGTTAGAGTTTATGATTACTTTCATGAAACAGGTTAGGATTACATGCAACATGTTTGATACTGGAGCTGATGCCTAGTTGCTTGGTCAGGGTTGCAGTCTCTACACATGTTTAGACAGCAAAAAAGTCTACAACTACCAGCATTCCTTCAACTGCAAGCACGCCTGAGAATGTTGGGAACTAAAGCAATGCTGAGAGCTGTACAACTTTTTTCTGTCCAAACATGTATAGGGTTGTGCCAAGTGGGGCAAACAGATTCTTGAACTTGGGTTTCCTGGCTTGTAATTTGCACTTTTAACCAGTAAGCTAAAGCATGGAGTCCCATCCTGCACACACACACCTATCACAAAGACTACTGTTATGGACTCCAACCTCCATTAGTCTCAGCTAGCACTGCTGTGGTCAGAAATTCTGGAAGCTGCTGTTTATATCATTTGAAGGGTACCGGCTGCCTGTCCCTGGCTAAGAACACATGCACCTTTCTGATCCTCTGCATATGGCTTTCCTGTTTTCCTCAAAATTGTCACTTCCAAAGTTGTGATTCCCCAATATGTGACATTTTGTTTGTTGTTGTAGTTTTAACAGAACATGCCTTGCATTAAAATATGTGTTTAAGTTGTAATATGTTATTAGGAAGGAAATTAAATATAGCATGAAAAAGGTTAGACCCATCTACCTGGAAGTAAGCACCACTGAACTCAATGGGACATACTTCTGAGTAGACCTGTACATTGTTATTACATGACATTTATCCTGCCTTTTTTCCTCTTGTAATGAACTGGAAGTGGCTTATATAATCCTCCTTCTCTCCATTTTACCCTCATAAAATCCCTGTAAGGTAGGTTCAGCTGAGACTCCATGACCAGCCCAAATTCACCCAGTGAAGCTTCACAGAAAGTGAGAACTGTAATCCAGGTCTCCTAAGTCCCAGTCCAGCTGTCACTACACCACAATGGCTCCCATATTTGCACTGTTACTAACATGTGTTGTTGCTGTTGTTCTTGCTGTTACGGCTTAAGTTACACACTAAAACAAAATTCCTTGCATCTTAGCTGGTTGGGGGTAGCAATGGGTAGAGTTGTTGGACTACAACACAAAGACCTCAGTTCGAATCCTTGCACAATCCTAAAGCTATCTCAGGCAATTTATGGAGTTATTTGTAAATAACTGCACAAATCCAGAGAGGAGAATTCTAAGCAAACTTTTTGGACACAGAGGAAGTCCCATAAAGCTCTATGGTGCTTTCTTTTAGAAATGAATATACAGGCTGGAATATGAATGAATAAGGCTAGCAGAGTAGATTTTCACAAATAAATTTGATGGGGACTTCAAGGCAGGGAATTCCAAGTGCCAGTAGAAGTCAGAACACCTTATGGAGCTTTATCTCCCTCTCTATTTCTCCTTAATAGATTTTCTTTATTAAGGAACAAGATTGAAGAAGAGGTAAGAAAACATGGGAGGACTTCAAACAGAAGAAGGTATAAAACTGATAGAGTGCCCTCTCTCTCAGCTGAACTTAACTCATTTTCTGAGAATTAATTAAGGTTTTTAAAAAATGAAACCGGTGTGGGGTTCAAGACAAGAAAAACATCAAAATACTTTTCTCCCTCATTAACCTCTGGGGTTTGTTTTTTTTTAGCAATTTTACATGGATTAATCTTGGCGCTTGAAGAGAAGAACCTACACATTCTATGCTAAATGCAAATTCTAAGCTATGTGAATACGTTTAACATTTAATGCTGCTGGGCGTTGTTTTGTTTTGTTATCTATTTTCAAATGTTTTGCTAGTTAATGGTGCCTGCATTTTTTTACTGTTTTAATGCTTTGAATTGCTTTTTAAATCATTTTATAACCTGTACATTGCCTTGGGCCTTGGCAGCTAGCCAGATTCTTTTCCCCTTAATAGCAGCACCACATAAATTTCTAGCCTGGTATAATACAAATCGGGTTAAAAGTAAGTCCCACTGGCCTTAATGGCATTTACTCTCAGGTAAGCGTGTATAAGATACAAACTTTATACACTGATTTTAACATACATCTGTATAACTATTTATAGATATCTATTTTACAACAGCTACTATGATAAGGATGTGAGAAAGATTTCTCCTTCCCTTTGTTTTCATGGAACCCCTATCCTTTCCCAATGGTATTGGGGTGTGGTGTTTGAGCTCTGTTTTAGCAAAAGCACATCCACAGGAAACAGTCCCAAACAATCCCTGTAAATGAACTATTGACATTAGCTCCTACGTGCTGTGTTCAGGACTTACCGGATCTAAGGAGCTTTGATTACACTCTGGGGGCCTCTTCCAGTATGTCATTGTCCTAATAACCTCCAACCACATGACAAAAATTAAGCAAGAGGTTTTTTCATCTGTTGCTGTGGAAGTATGAAGTCAGCTGCTGAGATTTCAGTGGGGTTCTTCTCTCCTCCTCTTCACTTTCTCAATCAAATATTTTATGAGTTGTCTATAAAGGGGAAGATTTTAAAGACAGGGTGGGGGTGAAAGATCTTCTTCTATAGACATCTTTAAAACTGTCATGAAAAGGTTAAGAATGAGTAGGATAGTGATGAATTGCTTTGTTATTAAGAAAGAATAATAATAATAAAAGGGGAGGGACACAAACTACCAATGAAATGATGATTTTCTGTCCCTCCTGCTCAGATAATTGTTAACGTGGGGTTGAAGATTAACAGGCTGACAAGGAATTGTATAAATGCCTGGCCAGTGGGAAGAGAGGACTAACTGAACGTGGGTAGAGGGACTGGTACCTCCTCCCCAGACTTGGCTGGCTCCAGCCTGCATCCATCATGCATCCTGCAGGCCTCTTCTGTGAGCTGCTGCTCTTCCTTCTCTCCCCAGGCCTTGTTGTGGGGGCTGCCCTCCATGCACTGCACTGTGCACCATGCACTGAAGAGAAGCTTGCACTATGCCCGCCAGTGCCTGCTGAGTGTCTTGAAACAGTGCAGCAGGCCGGCTGCAGCTGCTGCCACACTTGCGCCCTTCAGCTGGGGGAGCCTTGTGGAGTATACACAGCACGCTGTGGCCATGGGCTCAGCTGCCAGGTGCACCCAGGAGAAGGCCGCCCCCTCTATGCTCTCACGCATGGGCAAGGCACCTGCCAACCTGTGGCCGACACAACAGAGACTGCAGGTAAATATCTCATGCTTTTCTAATATGCCCAGTGGTCTGTCTTTTCAAAAGCCTAGGACTTGTGGGAAAAGTGAGTCCTAGTCCCATAATGGTCAGTATGAGGGAACACCAAGGGCAAAAGGGTAAGTTGCCTCAGTATTTGGCCTTTTCTTCAGCAAGCAGCCTGTGCAGGAGTTTTGTGGGAAATATCCCTGCAGCTTCATGAAGCTACCTGGTCTATCCAAAAGCTGTGCTTCCACAAGGAGAGGCTGGACCCACCGCACTCCGGGGCGTGCTTTGCAGGTTGAAAGCTCCTAGTTCAATCTTTGGCATCCTGTCTCTACCGCAGCAGGGCTGGGTCAGGGTGACCACTGCTTGAGACCATAGAGAACTGCTACATGAGTGAGCCCAAGGATCTCTCTCTCTCTCTCTCTCCTCCCTCCCCCCGCCCCTGCTGGCAGGCTGAGGTGAAAGCAAAGAGGGCTGTGGGAAGACATTTGAGTGCGCTAGAAAGAGGGCCTGTAAGGTACTTACCCCGCCCTCCTGGCAGCCGCCAAATGAAAGACTCTTGCTGTAAATGTTTCAGGGAATGAGAATGAAAGGGAAATTATGATTTCTCTATTTTTCTTTTGTCACTCGTGTGCCTTTGCAGCAGTCTGACAAACAGGAATTCTCCCACGTGCCTCACGCTCACACAACCCCCCATCACTTAAATTTTTCCTTCTCGGGCAGCTATTGTTAAAAGCAGAGGGGAGTTAGGAGCATTTTAAATTGGTCACAATGCTCCTGATGAAATAAGGAAAAGGGACTGAAAGCATTTTTATTAGATTCTCCATCTGCTGTCCCAACAATTAGGTATGCCTCTAAAGCAACTCTCCATAGCTCCAGGGATATGCTTTTGGAAGTCAGTGCAAATATTTATCATTCAGATGGACCCATGCTGGGGACAGTCCTGTGTTTACTGTCACTGTTGCTGTGAGGGGAAAAGAAAAAAAAGTAATTTCTGAACATCTGTCTTAAACATTTTGGGTTAACAAACTATGTTAGTACTGGAAGATCTGCAGCTCAGTCAAGAATAGATGGAATTCTATGGAACTATTTTTTTCATTTTGTTAAGAGTAAGCCAAAAGTTAAATGTTTTAAAGGAAGCCAGATGTGCAATTGATTTAAAATACCTGTGAAATCCTGATTGTAAACTTGTTTAGCAGTGGTATTCCTTGCAGTTTTCTTTTCTGTTCTCACATATCCAATGACTTTTAGGAGGAAAAATATTGTTAATTGTGTTGCTTAAGCTTTAAGATAATGGGATTCACTACAATTTGTATTTAAGCATTGCTCAACAGAGAAACAGCACTATAGAATATATTACAAAAAATGTTATACTTCAAGATGTCATCAAAGAAAATAGATCCATAAATTACCACCCACAATAGTCACCTTCATCAAGCTCTCATGGTTCTTAGAACTCTACTGCAATTGTCCTCCAGGCATGCATTCACCATATTTGGGCATTATATTTTTAGATATACACTGCAACCAAAGCTGTAATGATTCACTTCTTTATGATCTTAATCATCGTGTTCTAGCACAACTGAAATTATTGTTGCTAGAAGATGTGTTCAAACATGTCCCTGTTCCCATTCTTAAACAGCCACATGCTTTTACATTCCTCTGGAAATGGGTCTCTGGGTATCATCAGTATCTGTTCTGTCTATATTATTGTTGTTATTTTTTTAATCTGACCACTTTATTGCCTCTGCTCATGCTAGCCAACCATGCGTGTGTGCGAGTGTGTGTGTAATTTTTCTTGACAGAAAACTATACCACTAGAGATTATGCACCTATACATTTCCTGCCCACCTATACAGTTTCCTGCCCCCTCCCAATTTTTAACCTTTTTTAAAATCCCACTTTATATGGCTGTCAAAATTAAATACTCCTGTAAAAAAGATGACTCACATGTTTGCCTGATCTCAAGGTAATAAAATATTGAGGGCACTTTCAGGACACATGACCTCCCCAAAAAAACCCTCAAAATGTAAACAAACAGAAGAATCTTAATGCAATGGGGGAGCAACATATCACCCCATTTTCCTAAGCTAAGATCTGTGACACTTTTTGTTAGATTTGACAGCTCATTTAACAGCTCATTTGACAGCTATCAGATGGAACCAAAAGGAAAAATAAGCATTGGGTCCGTGAAGCAATGCCTAAGGTGAGCCCCTGCTCAACTGTCTAAGCATGTACCACCCTGGATATTGCCCACCCTAGCCTTCCCCATTCCCACACCTGTACAACTCTGGATGTCCACAGTTGTTCAAGTAAAAATTAAACACACACACTTGATAAAATTGGAGTGGGGGCAAGGTTTGGCAGATATGTTGCTGGGGAAGGGGAGTGAGGGGACTTAACAAGCCATGGTGAGACTGATTATCTTTTGGGCCCACCGTGGATTGTTTGTACAACCAAGGCTTAGAGGCAGGTTAGGGTGGCATGAAGGGCAAAATGTGCCCAGTGAATAGCATAAGTTTGCCAAATAGCTTCATAAGTGACTGGGGACTAGAACCTAAGTCTTCCCAGTCCTAGTCCCATGCTCTAATTCAGACTCACTCAGACTAGTGCCAACCAGACATTTTAGTTTACAACTCTCAGTTCCTGACCACTGGCTATACTGACTGGGAAGCTGAAAAACCTGGAAGACACCAATCTAGAGAAGGCTTATCTAGTCATAACAGTATGCCATATGATTGATCATACTTAACAGTTTTCTACTTTTAAACACTATTTTTCAAAAGTTGTATTTGCTTTTGCTAGTCATGGGGAGGGGAAAAGTATTTTTATCGATCACTATATGGATTCTCAGCCTTCTGGCCATTGGAAATCTGACTCAGTAGCCCCTTTGGCTTCTGACATTTCACCAGGCATTGCCCATACACTGATAAGATACAAATACTTGCTTTTCTGATAAAGCCATAAGCCTTCCATAGATAAACTCATTTTCCATTGAAACATGATGGTTACTACTGGTATATAGTAACTGTGCCCTTCTGCAGCTCCCATTCATTTCAATATAACTTGTGCAGAAGAATTTTCCTTTGTATATCATAGATTATTTTCTTGATTGTTCCCTTTCAGAGTCTGTGGAACCTGAAGACATTCCCTCTGAAGATGCTGAAAATAATGCTGATCAATTGTTCAACTATCAGCTGATGTTTCCTGAGGACCAAGACAAGTCTGTCCCTTGGAATGAAATCAGTACCTATGAAAGCATGAAAACAAAGGAACTTGCTGAACTTAAGAAGTGGAAGGAACAGGTGAGTCTCCCCCAGCTGGCATGTCAGGTTGCCCCATATCTGCACTTTTAACTGGGGCTGCATAGGCTGTAATACACACTGACCTGAGATTAACTAATCAGTCAGGATGCTGAAAGTGGCTAGCACATTCAGTTTGACCGTGGTAAACTTCAGCTTATATGGCTGCCCAATCATGAGGTTCAATGCATCGATTCACTATATTATAACTTTGTCTGACTCATAAGGTTCTTGTAAGACAAACATGCCACACTTGAGCTTCTGGGAGAAAGGGTAGAATACAACAAGAACAAATAAGTAAAGTGTCGACAGATGTTGGTCAAGTTTTTATCTGCAGGCATTTCTTGACTACATGTTTAGTTCTTGGTCACAACTAACTAGCTGTGGGCAAGTGGCTTCACACTTAGTTAAAGTTCAGTATCTCCATTCCATCTGCTTCCTATTAGCTGAAATTGTACAGCATACCTTTAGTGCCAACAAATTACTAATCCCTCTTCAGCATCGAGTTCCTGGCTCATACTAACACTCACCCTTTTTATAGGATTTTGGGAGTGTTCAAAACATTTTGCATACATTGGGTGGAATTCAGATTTAGTCATACTTAGAGTATACCCATTCAAGGTTGGGTAACATGCAGACCACAAACACATGCGGCTTCCTTGGCCTTAACACCAACCCCCAGCAGCCCTCAACAAATTTATTGCTACAGTGGTAGAAGTGGCAGAACAATTAGCAAAATGATTCTTGCCTAAAGAGAAATTTGGGCTTTTTGGGCCATCACTGTGGTTTGTTTCTGACGTTTGCCTAGACTAGAGACTGCTGACTGTTTTGCTGCTGCTGAATTTCAGCTGTGCAAGGCCCCTAGGGGCTCCTCATTACTTCTGAATGTGTCCATTCCTACATTAAATCAATTTAATTTAATTTAATTTAATTTAATTTAATTTAATTTAATTGACTTACCTTAGTCATGACCAGCCAACTGACTTCAGTGCACCTACTCTAAGCTCAACTATGTCTGAATCCAACCCAGTCTTTTAGCAATCCTCATAACCACCTAGCAACAACATGTTAATCTTTTTATTTGGCAGAGAGCCTGTGGCTGAGCAGCAGGGATATGGGCTCAGCTCCTGCTGGGGGCAGCAGCAGTGCTACCTCTGGCTCCTCTGCTTAGGGTTGTATAACACTGGAATACTTGCTCCATTTGAGCTTTCGTACTTTATCCAAGAACTGCTTATTTCTAGTGCAATTTGTGCAAATAATGGTTTGCACAAATCAGGGTTGACTCTCTAGATTTGAGGAAGGTTTGTTCTTGAAGCATTTAACATGCAAAGTATGGAAGCATCCTCCTCTGAGTGCATAGGCAGACATTCCACCTTTAATTTTCTGGCAGTTAATTTGAGCAAAATGCAAGCCTCTGCTCCTCAGATTGCACAAATTTGTATAAATTCACACACTGTGCAAACTGCAGAGTAGAGACCCAAATTTTGCACAAGTTTCCCACAATACACACATTCATGCATCATAGCCTGTTTTCAAAACAGAAGGCTATATGCTGGCTCAACTTGCACCAACAGAGCATTCATGGAACAGAATCTATGGGGCCAGGTAGATAAAATCTATTGGATTTTCATCCCCCAGTCAGAAACCTCATACATTCATATCTAGCTGCCCCAAGGTTTCTGGGTGGGCTCAACATCTATCTTTGGGGGAAATTGTGGGACTTGTCTACCATGTGGGGGGCCCTCCAGCTCAAGCTCTGTCCAGAAGAGACCAGCAGGCTGAGGCTCTCTTTCTTGCCAGGTACTGGGAAACAGTTTGTGGTTCTCCTTCTCTTGCTTGAGCAAGTGAGCCATTTTCTTGAATGCTCAGTGGACCCTTTCAGTGATACCACAGTAATAAAGTTCCAATTACTCATGCTCAATGCTTTTCAATGGAGTCAGTCCACAGTCAGCTGTGGAGCACTAAGTGTTGACAAATAAAGTGATGCATATTCTTATGCCCATCTTTGTTGTTGTTGTTAGTTGTGAAGTTGCGTCCAACCCATCGCGACCCCAAGGACAACATTCCCCCAGGCCTTCCTGTCCTCCACCATCCCCCGGGGTCCACTTAAGCTCATGCCGACTGCTTCAGTGACTCCATCCAGCCACCTCATTCTCTGCTGTCCCCTTCTTCTTTTGCTGTCAATTGTTCCCAGCATTAGACTCTTCTCCAGGGAGTCCTTCCTTCTCATTAGGTGGCCAAAGTAATTGAGTTTCATCTTCAGTATTTGGCCTTCTAAAGAGTAGTCGAGGTTGATCTCCTTTAAGATTGACTGGTTTGATCACCTTGCAGTCCAAGGGACTCACAGGAGTCTTAAATTGTGCTAAAAGTCTATAGGCAAGGCAAGAATCATTGTACAATTTTATTTTTACCCTTTATTGAAGACATGGCACTGAATTTCAGCATCTTCTAGTGGAAAAATACCCCCAGATATTTGGGTACAACCAGCTGACCTCTCTCTTTGGTCCTCTGTTTGTGCTCAAAAGAAGCAGTAGTGCAACAGCCATGCCCCTTAACTGCAGTACTGACCTACCTTGCAAAGTTATTGCACAGGAGACCAAGATAATGTCAACATAGTTCTTTGAACACCGTAAGGCACTAATTAAGTGTTATTTATTTATTTATTTAGCACTTTATAAGTAATATTATTATGCACTTGAGATGGGACAATTTTCTGATATGGGCATGTAACTATGTAGAAGAACCACTTGAGGGCACTAAAGAATAAAAAGTGAAATATTTAACCAGGACAGCAGAATTTAATGAATTTTTTAGATAATTTGCCATGCTCTTTATTTATTTATGCTATGTATCTGTGCCACCTTTCTGAGACCAACCAAGAGAGTTCACAAACAACTTAAAAGATAAAAGACTTCTTCACATAAAAGCTTAGTAAAACATTAAAAACACAATAAAAACCAAAAGAGTGACGTTGAAAAGGTTATAAAGCGTTAAGTTGACAAGGTTTCAAGTGTTTCCATATGCAGAGAAAGTCCCAAACATTATTCCCAAATCTAATAAATAATAAAGCATCATGGATTATTTACATCTATTTTTGACAATGACCCTTGTGCTGAGAACCTAACAACAGATTCTCCTCCCTTTGTCTGAAAGAGAACTACAGATCTTTCTCCACACTTGTGTTCTTAGATACAAGATTGACTAGTGATATGTACAGTAAAACCATATGCTTATTTATTTGGATGTAAGCCTCATTGTGCTTAAGGATTACAGCATTAAACATGCAGATTGAAGGTCTTATGCAAAAATGTTAATGTGGGACCACATAGCCTTGCAATAAGCAGGAACTACTTTAGTTTAAATGGATGCTAAGTACTACAGAATAGTGTAACATAGTACTTTCTCCAGTTGTCTTTATAACTGACATGTATATTGATTCTTATATTTCAATATTTGGTTTAATACTTCTGTATTTGCAGGTGGCGCAGTGGTTTAAACTGCTGTGCTGCTGGGCTGGTTGACCGAAAGGTCACTGGTTCAAATCTACACAACAGGGTGAATTCCTATTGCTCCATCCTACCTCCTGCCAACCTTGCAGTTCGAAAGCATGTAAATGCAAGTAGATAAAAAGGTACCACTTGGGTGGGAAGGTAACAGCATTCTGTGCACTTTGGTGCACTTTGGTGTTTAGTCAAGCTGGCCACATGACCACGGAAACTGTCTGCGGACAAACAGCTCATTCCCTCAGCTAGGAATCAGAGATGAGCACTACCCCCTAGAGTCAGACATGACTGGACTTAAGGGGAAGCGTTTGCCTTTTTATTTACATTTGTTTAAACATTGTTTTTCCAGGGGCCATGCAAAAGAGAACTCTACAGGGCACTAGATAAGTTAACAAGAGCTCAACAGAGAACAGGAGACGAGATATACCATTTCTATTTACCCAACTGTAATAAGAATGGATTTTACCATAGCAAGCAGGTAATTTTGTGGTATGCGCTGGGGGAGATTATCCTTGTGCTACAGAAATGAATATTGGTCTATTCACTTATAAATGGGGTGGATGACATGCAGCCCACAGGCCCTGCATCCTTTTTTGTGAACCCTGCCACTGCCAAATTTCCTTTGTCCTGTCACCAGATTTAATGGTATGTAGTGGCTAGAAAAAAGCTGTATTTAAAACAAGGTGCACAGGGAGCAGATATTTTGTTTTAATGCAAAATCTCAATCCCATGGGGCTCTAAGGAGCATGAATGTACATTAAACTAAGATGCTTTGTCCCTGAGCACTTATTTTGAAATCCACATAAATCCCTTTGAGTGATGTACCTTAAATTCCCTCCCCCCACTCCCACCTTCTAGTCACCGGTGCAATTATTTTTAACTTTGTCCAGCCAAGCAGGGTGGTGGTGTTGGTGGACCCAAAGAGTTGTCTTCTTTGGAGAAATGGATCAACAGAAATTATCAATCAGATTTCAAGGTCTGCTTGACAACAGTATAGCTGAAGTCCAGCTGAGGTGAAAAGGACCAAAATCTATACAGTTTTAAAATGTGGTTAGTGGTTCTATGAGGTGTGGTGCAAATAACAAGTTATTTCCAATGGCTAACCTGCTCCTTGCTACATATTTTAAATATTTTTATAGTTTTCTAAATGTTCATTTTTTAAAACATCTTTTAGTGTGAAAGTTCTCTTGATGGAAATCCTGCAAGATGCTGGTGTGTCTACCCAAAAAATGGGAAGAGAATTCCTGGATCTCTTGAAATGATAGGCGACCCTGAATGTGAACAGTATCTCAGCTCACAGGAATAGGACCAAGCATTTAACAAATTTTGTACAAGTATATATTGAATGTTTTGCAAGTAAAGTACCCAATTGCAGAGCCAGGGAAAGTATCCATCAACAACTCTTTAAGCATGTGATTGCTCAGATACCTTATCCATGCATTTACATATCAGGGATGGATGAACTGTCAATTTTGGTTTTTCTCTGCTTCTTATTTTTCTGATCTTAAGCTCAGTTTCACCTGAGCTTTCAGTATTTTTATTTTTTAAAAGTTTGCATGAAAATCCATATGCATTTCATGTACACTTTTCCTAATACATACATTTCTGTATGAAATGTTGCCCAATACACATTTTTGCTGCCATCATCATCATCATCTTATGTTATTTCCCCTAATTCATGTGAATGCATTTTAATTGGCAAACTCCACCATAAAATTTAGAGAACTACAAGTTTTGAAGGATAACTGAGTATTGGCTCATACAGATGTTCAAAAATGTGAAATTCGTTAGGTTCACATTAAAATGCCACTTGTTAGCCTCCCCAATATTGTCCGGTTCATAAGAATGCTGAATTATTTATTGTATATTTTATTTGGTTTGTCCATGTTCTTAACTTATATATCTATATTCTTCAACCATTCAAAACTATGTATGTAAATACTTAATACTGTTTCTCTAAAATACACACTTTTCTGTTTTCTAAAAGCAAAGTATCTCAGTTAACACAAAAATGTATGGAGAAAAATATTTGTTAGAAATTAATTTTGTATCATGTATTTATACCTTTAAGAAATTAGTATGACACAGACCATAGTTTAAGTATTTATTTAAAACCCTTTATATTTGTATATCCTGTTAGTTTTGCACCTCCACTTTGCTTTAAATGTCTGTGTCAAGGTGTTCTAAATTTGCGGGGGGGGGGGGGAGAGGTGACCTTCATACACATGCACTACCTTTGTATTGTAGAACTGAATAAATAATAGACTGTAAAGTATAACATTTAATGGGTGTAAAGACTTGTCATGTTATTTAAGATGAAATATTAAACCATTTTCTTTGGACACTATTTCTTTAGATTTCAGTGATATACTGAAAGAAGCTGTAACTGACTGGCCCTGATCCACACATT
This sequence comes from Varanus salvator macromaculatus, assembly GCA_023646645.1. Classification (NCBI taxonomy): domain Eukaryota; kingdom Metazoa; phylum Chordata; class Lepidosauria; order Squamata; family Varanidae; genus Varanus; species Varanus salvator. Next base: position 630,197 of record JAIXND010000654.1, on the reverse strand, counting down.
ACATAAGTGTGTTTTTGGTAATTAATTCTCAGAGATAGTAAAGCTCACATTATGTGATCTACTATCATATAAATGTGATAGTAAAGATCACATTTCAGGCTGATGGGTTTGTAGTAAAGGCTGCTATAGATGTCTGATATGTAGTTATGGGCAGCCTTAGGCCAACAAAGGACATCACCTTGGCTAGGGTGATGCACTTGATTAACTCTAAAGTGTAAAGCTGCTCTGTATGCAGTGGCCTGTGGGGTCATTTTGTAAGATTAATTTTTTAATAAAACAGTGCTCCATAGTTCTGTACATGTGATGGCCACACTACCACCTGGAATGGTGAAATCTTTTTGTTTTTTTTTGACATAGTACCTAAAGTTACATGATCATACATGATGGTTATTTCTATTCTTGATTGTTTCTTACTATCTCTCAGGTCAATCAACATTTCTTAGTTTTTTGAGGAAATGGTGAACCACACTCTTCATGTGTGTCTGTAGTGATGAGACCATTTAGACAGCTGACTCCCACCTCCACCACCTTGTGGCAGCTTGTTCACTTCAAAATGGCCATATTCTATATGGTGGATAGAATAATTGGCTCTATCCACCTTCACCAAACTATATGCTAAGAACAAAAAGTATACATCCATCTGTCACATTAGAATATTTACAGTTCATGTAAACAGATCACCCAACTCTGTTAATGAAGTAACAAATCTTTCTATGCCTCCACTAGGAGCAAGTCTAAGACTTTTCCATCAAGAATGAGTCTCATCGAGAGTTTGGAGAGGTACTGGATTACGTCCAGATATAGGCTTGACGCTTTCACAATTTTTTCAAGCCAGTTTCCCCTGCACCCTCCCAGACAGTGTATTTCAGTAGTCCAACCTGGATGTCATCAAAGTGCAAATAACTTGAGCCAAACTTCTCCCTCTCCAGACAAGGTCAAAACTGGTAAACAACTGCCCCCCTGAACTTCCCTGTTAGCATGAGAATGTAGGAGCACCTCCAAACAACATACTTGGTCTTTCAGGGAGAGTGCAAATACAAGTATAAGCAGATTGGATCAAAGCTAGCAGTGACTGATTGAGAAAAAGATCCTGGGCTTTTGGTAGTGGACAGCTCAATGAAAATGTCAAATCATTGTGTGGTAACTGTGAAAAAAGCAAACTCCACAGTAGGCATAACTAGGAAAGGACTTGAAAATAAAACTACCAGTATCATGCTGACCTTATACAAATCTTTGGTGCAACCCCACTTAGAATATTATATACAGTTCTAGTCTTCTCACTTAAAAAGGGGATATTGTAGACCTGGAAAAGGTTCAGAAAAGGGCAACTAGAATGATCAACAGGCTGGAGCAACTCCCTTATAAGGAAAGGCTTGAACATTTGGAGCTGTTTAGCTTAGAAGTATAGTGAGTGAAGGGAGATGAGATATACATATTTATTTATTTATTTATTTAAACCATTTTTATGCCGCCCCGTTCTCAAACAGCTTTGGGGCGGCTTACAACGTTAATAAATAAACAGTTATATAATTAGAGTTAAAAAATGGAAAACATCTTGGCATGTACATAAAAACCCAATAAATACAATTCATAAATTAACAATTAAAATAATTTCGAATAAAAAGGTCTTGGCCTGGCATCGAAAAACAAATAACGACGGCGCCAGGTGGACCTCTCTGCGGAGCGCATTCCATAGGTGGGGTGCCACCGCAGAGAAGGCCCTCCTCCGGGTACTCACCCTCCTAATATCTTTCACGGAGGGTTCCCGGAGAAGGGCCTCTGCTGCCGATCTCAAGGGGCGGGAGGGCATATATGGACGCAAGCGTTCCTTTAGATAACCAGGTCCCAAGCCATTAAGGGCTTTATAGGTGATAACCAACACCTTGAATTGGGCCCGGACTTCAATGGGGAGCCAGTGAAGCTGACAGAGAACTGGGGTTATATGAGAACAATGGCCAGTCCCCGTCAGCAACCTGGCAGCTCTGATTTGCACCAATTGAAGTATCCGGACCGTCTTCAAGGGTAGCCCTACATACAGCGTGTTACAGAAGTCTAATTGGGAAGTTACCAGTGCATGTGTCACTGTTGCCAGGCAATCATTCTCCAGGTAGGGACGCAGCTGATGGATCAGCCAAAGCTGAAGGAAAGCACTCCTCGCCACTGCCGTCACCTGAGCTTCTAATGACAGCTCAGGGTCGAGGAGCACTCCCAAGCTACGAACCTTGTCCCTAAGAGGGAGTGCAACCCCATTCAGGACAAGGTCCAGGTCCCCCACCCCGAAGCCTGAACCACCTACCAACAGGACTGCCGTCTTGTCTGGGTTGAGCTTCAGTTTATTGGCCCTCATCCAGCCCATTACCTCAGCCAGGCATCGGTTCAGTACAGCCACTGCCTCACCTGGACTGGTTGAAAACAAGAGGTAGAGCCGGGTATCATCAGTGTACTGATGATTCCGCAGCCCACACCTCCTAATGACCTCTCCCAGCGGTTTCATGTAGATGTTGAATACCAAGGGGGACAAAATGGACCCCTGCGGAACTCCATGGCATAACTGCCATGGCACAGAGCCATAGTCCCCCAGCACCACCTTCTGGAATCGGCCATTGAGATAGGAGTGGAACCACTGCAAAGCAGTGCCTCCAACTCCCCATCCCACTAGCCTATCCAGAAGGATACCATGGTCGATGGTATCAAAAGGTGCTGAGAGGTCCAGGAGAACCAACAGGGATGCACTCCCCCGTCTCTCTCCCTGCACAGGTCATCATACAGGGCGACCAAGGCAGATTCAGTACCATACCCGGGTCTGAAGCCGGACTGAAATGGGTCCAGATAATCAGTTTCATCCAAGAGTGCTTGGAGTTGTCCCGCCACCACCCGCTCTAACACCTTGCCCAAGAATGGGATGTTGGCCACCGGTCTATAATTGGCGGCCACCTCTGGATCCAGGGATGCCTCCTTTAGGACTGGCTGGAATACCGCCTCCTTTAAAGGGGCAGGTACCCGGCCGTCCCTTGGAGAGGCGTTGACAACCTCCAGGATCCAGCTCCCTATCCCGTCCTTGGCTTTCTTGAGTAGCCAAGATGGGCAAGGGTCCAGTAAGCAGGTGGTAGGATGTACCTGTCCAAGCACCTTGTCCACATCATTAGGCCACAATAACTGAAATTCATCCATCAATTGTGGACCAGATGGCAACATTGGCACCTCCCCCAAAGGTTCTGAGTCACTAGTGGAGTCCAGCTCGTGATGAATCTGAGCGATTTTCTCTTTGAAATGCTTGGCAAAGTTGTCACAGTGGGCCGTCGAGGGTGGCACAGGATCTTTTTTTGGGCCTGGATGAACCAGCCCCTGTACCACCCGAAAGAGCTCCACCGGACGGCATTGTGAGGAGGCAATGGAAGAGGAGAAGAATTTCTTCTTCGCTGCCCTCACCGCCACAGCATAGGCCTGACGATGGGCTCTTAAGTGTGCTCGGTCAGATTCATCCTGGGATTTCCTCCACCTACGCTCTAGATGTCTCCCAACCTGCTTCATTGCCCGTAGCTCAGGTGTATACCAGGGGGATGAACAGGCTCTGCCAGGCGGGAGAGGGCACTTAGGAGTGATCATGTCAATAGCCCTGGTCATTTCCCCATTCCACAGTTCGACCAAGGCATTGACAGGAGCACCAGCCTTATCAACCGGGAATTCCCCCAGGGCCTTCAGGAATCCATCCAGATCCATTCAGCTCCGGGGGCGGACCAACACAATCGGGTCCACACCCTTGCAGAGGGAAAGGGCACTCTCAAGCTCAAACCTCATGAGGAAGTGATCTGACCATGACAGGGGTGTCAGACACAAGTTCCTCACCCTCAGATCCCCCTCTTCCTGTCCCATTGAGAAAACCAGGTCCAGAGTGTGTCCATGTTTATGGGTCGGGCTGGTGACATGCTGAGACAGCCCCATGGCCATCATGGAGGCCATGAAGTCCTGAGCCGTCCCAGTCAGAACAGTCTCAGCATGGAGATTGAAGTCCCCCAGGACCAACATCCTGGGAGTCTTCAACACCAAGTCCGAGACGATCTCCGTCAGCTCAGGCAGGAAGTCTGTTGGGCAGAAGGGTGCACGGTAAACCAACAGACTCCCCAATCTGTCTTGGTCGCCCAACACCAAGTAGAGGTATTCTAGACCCGGCCTCGAGAGAACAGGAAGCCCCGTGAGGGAAACAGAGGCTCGGTGAACCAAAGTGACCCCCCCTCCTCTCCCCTCCAGGCATGGTCAGTGCTGGACCAGGTACCCGGGCGGGCACATTTGAGAGAGGGAGACATTCCCCCACTCTCCTGCCCAGGTCTCTGTAATGCAAGCCAGGTCGGCCCCCTCATCCACAATCTAGTCATGGATGAGGGAAGATTTATTGTGGACCGACCTGGCATTAAGCAGCAGCACTGACAGGCCCGGGGGGCAGTTGACAGGACCACCTGGAACCCTCAGGCTGGGGGAATAACCAGAAGGGGGAACAGGTGCTAGCCATCTGTCCCTCCTTCTTCTATGCAGACATGTTAGACCCCCAACGCCGTAACGTCCATCGCCCATGACCACCCATGCGCTCCCCAGGCAACCCCATACTCAAAGCCAGAGATGAATCCATTAAAACAACTAAAAACACATTAAAACACTTAAAAACACCCACAATCCCCACCGCCCACTTTGACCAATCCCACCCGCCGGCCAACAACAAAGACCCTGGCCAGCCCAGCCCCCGCTTGGCCCTGAACGGTCCCAAACAGCATCACCACTCTTAGGCCGACACCCTTCGGCCACCGGCCCTGGTCGCTGCCAGTGAGTTAAAGGCCGCGCAGCCCCTCCCCCGTGCCCCGCCCCACACTGGAGGAGGGGGCAGGAGCAGGGCCCGCAGAGCACTTGGCGGCCAGATGGTGGGTCCGCAGGCCAGCAGCATCCCGGCTCCCGGTCCCGCGATAGCGCCGCCTGTCCCGCAGGACAGTGGCGTCCTCAGCGGACATCGGGGCGCCGGTCAGCCGCAGCGGCGGTGGGTCTCCTCGATGGTGGCGGCAGCAAGTCTTGCGGCGGCGGCGGTGGGCCGTCCTTCCCTTCCCAGGGCCAGCTCGGTCGCTGCTGGTGAGTTAAAGGCTGCGCGGCCCCTCCCCCATGCCCCACCCCGGTCTCACCCACGCCGGAGAAGGGGGCAGGAGCAGGGCCCGCGGAGCACTCGGCGAGTGCATGGTGTGAAGAAAGTGGATAAGTGTGAAGAAAGAAATGTATGCATGGTGTGAAGAAAGTGGATAAGGTTATATTGAAACCCAAGGTTATCCCATTAAGTTGATTGACAGGAGCTTGAGGTACAGAGTGAAACTATGGAATTCACTTCCACATTATGTAGTGATGCACTAGAATTGTAAGATGGTAATAAACTGCTGTGCTGCTGGGCTGGTTGACCGAAAGGTCGCCGGTTCAAATCTGCACAATGGCGTGAGTTCCCATTGCTCTGTCCCAGCTCCTGCCATCCTTGCAGTTTGAAAGCAGGCAAATGCAAGTAGATAAAACAGTACCACTTTGGTGGGAAGGTAACAGCGTTCCATGCACTTTGATGTTTAGTCATGCTGGCCACATGACCACGGAAACTGTCTGTGGACAAACACTGGCTTCCTCGGCTAGGAATCAGAGATGAGCACCGCCCCCTAGAGTCAGACATGACTGGACTTTAATGTCAAGGGGAAACCTTTAACCTTTACCTAACCTTAAGAATGGGAAGCACTGGGACACAGTTACTCATGTGCTCAGGCCAAACAAACAATTCAGAAAGATACTGGGACTATGGATCCTGAAAGCCACTGAGAGTTCCAGGAGAACCAACAGGGATACAATCTCCACATCCATTCCCCAGCAACAAAGACTGTCCCAGGTCAGAGCCTGAAGCAAGACTAGAATGTTGTCCTGAATCCCTTCCACAGAGGGATATAGTAAGATAAAAAACAAAAAGAGGAAATTTTCCATGGGAGTCTCCAGAAAGAGCACCCACCTACCTACTATGCCTGTGATTTCTAAAGCAAAGGAAGGACATGTACTTATTTACTATCAGCCATATTCCATTTCTATGTATTCAGCTGTTAGCCCTCCACTTATGACACTTCTATGATTCCCTTGCTTCTGATTTCTCTCACCTTCATCTGTAATCTGCATCTTTGCCCCCTGGATGTTTTTCCCTTCAGCAAAATTGTGAGCCGTCCCGAGGCTGTAGCAATGGGGACGGCATATAAAAACTTTAAATAAATAAATAAAATAGTGTTTGCTATGTAGACTTAAGAAACCTTATCTTGCTTAGGAACATCATTCACCACCCTACTAGTTGCATACTGCAGCACATCCAAGTATATTTATAAAATGGTGTGTTTTCTGCCCTGACTAGAAAAGACAGGTAATAAATAGGTTTGACATGCTTTTGGACAGTGATATGATAAAGACTTAACTGCCTCTGGTGTATTCACCCAAGTCTTTCATCCCTTTTTCACTAGTCACATAGATTTTGAAAATCCTGCACAAGCAGTTCTCCAGAGGATGAGTGCTCATAAGCAACAGAGATGACTGTGCCATAATTGCTCAATATATGGGTAACTTTGCACACATAGGGTCACTTGGTGAGCAATGGGTTAGTGCAAGCTAACCCACCTTACCACAGCTACTTCCTTCCATATCTAGGAATCTTCCTTAGAGGAAGTTGTTCAGTCTTTCTTTTCCTGGACCACAAAATAAGCCTTATCGCTGTACTGATCTTTGATAGACACTAACAAATGTTAAGCTCTGCCTACATGGACTAACAAGCATGCAAAAATATCAGGTGTTCTGGGTACAATAAACCTCTTGTGTTGTTTGATTTAACTTGTCTAGATTGTCTTTTTAGCCTAAGTAGCCTTTCTGGGTCAGGCCATGTACTAAGCAGTCTGAGTAAGTTGTAGTATAGCTTCCATGTACCTCTCCTAGGATAACACCAGACCCTTTCCTAAGGATAAATACGTAAAGAGTATAAGATGTTCAAAGACAGGCTGGACATGCACATGGTGGGCATGTCATGAGCGGAGCCGGCTGGTGCCGGAGGTCAGACTAGATGGCCCGGGAGGCCCCTTCTGACTCGCTCTGTTTCTATGTTTCTATGTGCCATGTTGGATTAGACGCAATACTCAACATAGACTTATCTAGTTGAGTATTGTGCTTTCACTGTAGCCAATCAGACATCCCAAAGGGAAACTTAAAGACAGCACACAAATGCACCGGCACTCTACTGTTCATGTTTCTCAGCCTTATGTCCATCATGCAGACCCTTAGTGAAGGAGGAGTTCCATTCCTGAGAAATGGAAATTCATCTTTAAGTTGAATTTGTATGTAAGTCAGATCACATATAGTTGGCCCTCCACATTTATGGGGGTTAGGAGTGCCGGGCCCCCATGAAAGTGGAAAAACTGTGAATATCTCTACAATCCTCCCCGCGCCAACAATGCCCGAACTCACCAGTGCCCTCTTCTTTGCATCAAGGAAATGCAAGACAGATTTCTCCCTCCGGATGCTGGGGCAAGGAAGGTATGCTTTGGAAGCTTCCCTCTCCCCTTTCCTTTCCTCTCTCTCTATGGTGATAATAATTTTCTGCAGTAATTTAAAAAAAATTAATAGGCTTTATGGCAGTTCATAACTCAGACATTCGTAACTTAGGGACTGCCTGTAGTTGCAACTGATTCTTCATGAATTAGTGAAGGAGCTTGGTTAGCTTAACTAACGCCATTTGCTTTTTGTAAAACTGCTTGCTTTGGAGAGGAAAAAGGGAGGCAAAAGAATGTTGATAAAGTAAGACAAAGAGGTAGTGTGAAGAAGACACAAGGTCTGGCCTCAGTGATCAGATGTTGATAAACATGCATGAGGTCAGACATGCAAGGGTCAAGCAGACCCTGAGAGGGGATTGGGTGAGGGAACAACGGGGGCGAGATTAAGGAAAAAGGTAAAAAAGGTATAAGAAGGATGAGTTGGTGAAATGTGGGGTGTGTCACTTCCTGCCTGCATATAGGGAGCAGATGCCCAGTTGCTTTGCTCAGCTGAATAAAAAAACTGAATGAATCTCTGTCTGACTGAATCTCATTGGCACTTGGTTTAGTGGGTCTGTAAGTCACCTGGCTAGCAGGGACCTCAACATTTTCTGGTGCCCAATGTGGGGCTCGAGGGCTGTGTTGCCCCACCAGAGAAAAGCCCCTCTTTAGGGGACTCGGCCTTCGGATGAACTCTGGCTGGAAACTGCAGATACCCCTTTGAGGCCTCAAGTGCGCTCCAACACTCCTTTGGTTGGGAGGTCTCGACTGGGCCAGCTGCAACAGACACCGGTCAGTTCGGCCCAATGCCTTTGAAGATTCACTGAGGGACTTCTGGTTACGGTTCAGTCTTCTGGATACTCTGGCGTGAGTATATCTGGCTCTGGGAAATCTGGTTCTGGGGAAAGAAAAGGGGGAAGGGTTGTGTGTATGTCTCATGGAAAACAAGAAAAGGCCACACGGACGAATGAGTGCAGAGGACTTAGTACACGGTTCTGTCTCCCTGCGAGGGGAACGGCCAGAACGGTTTTGAGCGAAAGGTGTGTGCATGCATTGAACACGAGAATACTTTCTGTATCTGGGGAATATCAGGTTCAGGTTCGAGACAGCTGTTCGAATGTGGGGCGACAGGCCTGCCCTGACTCTATACCCACTGAGAGAGATTTGTTTAAGCGGATAAGAGGCAAGAAACCCATGAGGCTGTCCCTGGAATGGGTAACCAGAACAATTTGTTGGGGGGAAAAATCCCCCATATTCCCACCCCCCATGTGCTCTGGAAGTTTGTGCTCTCGCCTTTGTCATGTCCTTTCCTTGTCAGAAACCAGGAACACTGTTTTAATGTCTTACAAGTTTTCCAGCCTCTTCCTTCTGCCTTACATCCCTCCTAGGTAGGAAGATTTCTTTCTTGTTAGATTAAATAATTGCATTTGAAATTCCAGGAGGGAATGCTGATGGGCAGATGAAAGATGAAAAAAAAAAAGTATATACTGTTGAAAATTCTCACAGTAGGAATCCTTCAAGAGGAAAGGGTTTTTCTTTTATATTTTGGGGACATTTGCTGGTAAAGTCTTGGAAATTTGAATGGTTGTGTTTAGCAATTAGCCTGAGCAGTAGCAGGCTGGAGTTCAACAGGGGAGAGTGTAAAATCAGGGGAAGACAGATTGCAGTTGACCATTAATAAATATAATTTTGCCCAAATTGGCTGGTTTTTCTCCTCCTGTTGAACTTGCAACTGTTTGGAATGTGGGGTTTGAATGAAAGGCAAAAAGATTTTTTTCTGGATGTTGTGTGCACGCCATGTGAGAATGGGAGTGTGCATTTAACAGGAATTCCTTGATTCAAGGGGTGCTTGGAGTGAGAGAGAATTTTAAGAGTTTTGGTAAATGGTGATTTGGTACTTTTTCTACTGAAAAAAAATGGAAGAAATGTGTAACTTTTGGGGTAAAGAAAAGAAAAACAAATGAAAAAGAGAGGAATTGTCTACCTTGTTAAGAGCACTCCGTTATTTAAGAGACAGTAACTGCAGCCTCTTCTCTGGGTTTGGTCTGGCCAACTGAATTCAGGGAAATGTGTGCTGGGGACTATGGATTTCTTGACTCTGTGGGCACTGGCCATCCCCACAGAGCCAAGAAAAGGGGGGATGCTCTGGCAGGGAGGTACCAGCACTTTGTGAGCACTGCAGGAGCAGCACACACAAAGCCTCTGAGCACGTGCAGAGTTCAAAGTACTTTGGGAGGTTGGAGCAGCTCTGCTTTCAGTCACAGGTTGGAGGGGGGCTTGCATTAATTCTCAAAAGAAGTCTTGGAGTATCTAGAAAACTCAAAAGAAATCTTGGTGTCTAAAATATATACTGTATTTTTCGCTCTATAAGACATGCCTGACCATAAGACGCACCTAGTTTTTAGAGGAGGAAAACAACAAAAAAAGATTCTGAATCAAACGGGCACATAATCACAGGCACATTCCCCATCACTTCCCCATGGGCTGCACATCTGACAGACTTACTGCACACACATATTCGCTCTATAAGACGCACAGACATTTCCCCTTACTTTTGAGGGGGGAAAAAGTGAGTCTTATAGAGCAAAGAATATGGTACATATAAGAGGTTCTGTAACTGAGGCAAGGCATTTGAGGTTCTTTGAGTGTTCAAAGCTTGTATTGCCTCAGGAAAAATTCTGCCTGGGAAGGTCTGGGTTAAAACAAAGACCCTTAAGCACTCTCAATGAGGAGCTAGGAGATTTTTTAAAGGAAGGAAATCCTTCCAAAAAGCAATGTTGTGAGCATGTGTCAATCGTTTGTGTCAGCCATCAAGAGTTTTCCCTCTCCAATAACTTCCATTTTCCTATGCAGCATGGATCTGGGTCTTGGTGGGGGGAGGGGGGGAGTTCTGAATTCTGAGTATACCATCTTGTTATTGCTATGCTACAACTGAATGATTGGGAGGGAATGGATGAAACTCTGAGGGTGTGTATGTGTGTGCATTGACACGCATGCAGTGGGAAGGATTTCTTTTCAAATCAATGAGGCTACTTTTCCCTTTCAGTTCAACAAAAAGTTTGTTTCCTTTTTGCAATGTTGCCAAATATTTTTGATCAGGCTCAAAAATTTGCAAGGAAAAGAATCTGCGGGATGTGTTTTATACCAACATTAAAGTGGATAGTGATGATGATAGTGATAATGATAATGATTGTCATTATTATTGTTAGTATTATTGTTATTGTTACTGTTACTGTTAAAAGAAAATTTTCCTTACAGTAGCCTAATGTTTGTTGGGGACTGAGCCCAGTTGCCAGCCCAAGGATGTGGGCAGCAAAAATGGCAAGTTCTCTTCCAAAAAAAAAAATCTTTTCATGAACATAAGCACTCATGTTCATCTAAGTGCTCAAGCATTGATTGTTTGTTGAAATGTATGCGAGTTCAGGTTTATTTGTACTCACAATGGGTTGGTGCATTTTGTATCTATGTATGTGTCTGCACTAGACAAGTGTGGGGAGAGGATCAGGGCTCTGGGAGCAGGGTTTTACAGGCACTGTAGGGACTGACAAGACTCCTACAGAGAGGGGCCAGGTATCAGGAAGGATGGGAGGAAGGAGGACACTGGGAACTCCAAGGAAAGGAAGCGGTGGGAAGGAGTTGAGGTGCATGTAAACTAATGCTAGGAGCATGGGTAATAAGCAGGAAGCGCTTGAAGCTCTCCTGGGAATAGGAGGGTATGACCTGGTGGGAATCACAGAAACTTGGTGGGATGAAAGGCAAGTCTGGAATGTGAACATAGAGGGGTATCATCTTTTTAGAAAGGACAGGAAGGGAAAGATCAATAGAGAGGAGCTGATAGATGGGGTACAGATTAGGGGAGCTCTGGATGAGAGTGATCACTCCATCCTTTGCTTTGAGATCAGGGGACTGGGGACATGCAGCAGGTTGAGCACTAGAAGCTGGGACTTCAAGAGGGCCAACGGAAGGCCAGACTGGGGAAAGTCTCTTGGGATGGGTTACTGGAAGGTAAGCAAGTTGAGGAGAGACGGATGGCACTCAAAAGGATTCTTCACAAGGCTATGGCTGATTATGAGCTGAGAATTGCCAAGAATATCAAGAGCAACAAAAAAGGCTTCTTTCAGCATGTATATAGGAAGGGGAGACAAGTAGTGGGATCACTAAATAAGGAGAAAGGAGATCCAGTGACTGATATGAGGGAACAGGCACAGATGCTAAATGACTATTTTGCCCCTGTGTTCTCCTCAAAGCAGGACGGGGGGGATCCGCATAGGAGATTAGATGAGGCTGGGGACTTAGGAGCACAGATTACAGTCACCTCCCCCTTGAAGTCGAGGGGCTCCTCAGGGCATTGGACTTTACAAAGGTGCCAGGCCCTGACTGGTTACACCCGAGAGTACTTAGAGAGTTGACAGGGGTTCTCTCACACCCACTGGCCTCCATTTTTGAGGCCTCATGGAGAATGGGTGAAGTTCCAGAGGACTGGAGGGTGGCATAAGTGGTCCCAATTTTCAAAAAGGGTAGCAAAAGGGACATGGGGAATTATAGACCACTTAGCCTTACCTCCATTGTAGGTAAAACAATGGAAAGGCTCACAATAGTGAGAGATCTAGTGATGCTAGATAGGGAAGGGAGGCTGGCAGTCACACAACACGGCTTCCACAAAAACAGATCCTGCCAGACAAACCTTGTGGAATTCTATGACAAGGTTTTGAGATGGCTAGATGGAGGGGATGCAGTGGATGTGGTATACCTGGATTTCAGCAAGGCCTTTGACAAAGTGCCCCATGATATCCTGGTTGAGAAACTGAAGAATTTTGGGATACACCAAAGCACTGTCCAATGGATTAGGGCATGGTTGACTGACTGAAAGCAGAGGGTAACCATTAGTGGGGAATCATCGGGATGGCGGCCAGAGACAAGCGGGGTCCCCCAGGGCTCTGTCCTGGGGCCGATCCTGTTTAATCTTTTCATCAATGACATGGAAGGAGGAGTGAACAGTCTGCTGATCAAATTCGTAGACGATACTAAAACTGGAGCAGTGGCCACAACTGAGGAGCAGGTACTCCAGATCCAAAAGGATCTGGACAGACTATGGAAGTGGGCAGGAGACAACAGGATGGCATTCAATGTGGAGAAGTGCAAGGTCTTGCACTTGGGGGATAGGAATAGGTGTCATGTACACCAATGCTAGGAGCATGGGTAATAAGCAGGAAGAGCTTGAAGCTCTCCTGGGAATAGGAGGATACGATCTGGTGGGAATCACAGAAACTTGGTGGGATGAAAGGCAAGTCTGGAATGTGAACATAGAAGGGTATCACCTTTTTAGAAAGGACAGGAAGGGAAAGAGAGGTGGGGGTGTGGCTTTATATGTCAGGGAAGGGATAGGATGCAGTGAGATAGAGTGCAGCACAGATGGGGATTCGGTAGAGGCAGTCTGGGTGAAACTTAGGGGTTTTGACAGAGAAAGAGACCTGACAGTGGGGGTATGTTATCGCCCTCCAGGTCAACTTGAGACCCTGGATGATGTCCTGATAGGCCAGATTCTAAGGATATCTCGGGGGAGAGACACAGTAATTATGGGAGATTTCAATCTCCCGGATATTACTTGGGAGACTCACTCGGCGGTGACAGCCAGGTCACGTCGCTTCCTAGAAGCTCTAGAGGGTGGGTTTTTCACACAGAGGGTCCGAGAGGCGACGAGGGGGGGAAACATCCTGGACTTGGTCTTGACCAATAGGGAGGAGCTGATAGATGAAGTACAGATTAGGGGAGCTCTGGATGCGAGTGATCACTCCATCCTTTGCTTTGAGATCAGAGGACTGGGGCCGTGCAGCAGGGCGAGCACTAGAAGCTGGGACTTCAAGAGGGCCAACTTTGGCCAACTGAAGGCCAGGCTGGGGAAAGTCTCCTGGGATAGGTTACTGGAAGGTAAGCGAGTTGAGGAGGGGTGGATGGCACTCAAAAGGGAGGTTTTGCAGGCGCAAGCCCTGACAATACCTCTAGTCAGTAAGGTGGGGAGGCGGAGGAGAGTGCCGCCATGGATGCGAAAGGAGGTGGTTAGGGGGATTAGACGAAAGAGGAACCTCCATAGGAAATGGGTACTGGGGGAAATAGACAAAAGGGTATACCGGGAGGAGGAGGCCCGTTGCAGAAGGATTCTTCGCAAGGCTAAGGCTGATTATGAGCTGAGACTTGCCAAGAATATCAAGAGCAACAAAAAGGGCTTCTTCCAGCATGTAAATAGGAAAAGGAAGGGGAGACAAGTGGTGGGACCACTAAATAAGGAGGAAGGAGATCCAGTGACTGACATGAGGGAACAGGCACAGATGCTAAATGACTATTTTGCCTCTGTGTTCTCCCCAAAGCAGGACGGGGGATATCCGTATAGGAGATTGGATGAGGCTGGGGACTTAGGGGCAGAGATTAGAGTCACCCCCCTTGAAGTCGAGGGGCTCCTCAGGGCATTGGACATTACAAAGGCGCCAGGCCCTGACGGGTTACACCCAAGAGTACTTAGAGAGTTGGCAGGGGTTCTCTCACGCCCGCTGGCCTCCATTTTTGAGGCCTCGTGGAGAACGGGTGAAGTTCCAGAGGACTGGAGGGTGGCATCGGTGGTCCCAATTTTCAAAAAGGGTAGTAGGAAGGACATGGGGAATTATAGACCGGTTAGCCTTACGTCCATTGTTTTTCCTACAATGGACGTAAGGC